>JAVSCE010008424.1:0-64048 GCA_032199065.1 Smutsia gigantea
CCTGTTTTCTCACCTGTAAAAGGGAGTTGTTAATAGTACCTACCCCATACAGTTGAAGAACTGAGTTACTACTTGTCAAATACTTGGAAAAGTAGCTGTCACATACTGAGCAGCCAATAAATATTATCCCAATTTTTCTATGCACATATTTATGTCGTACTTAGAATAAAACAATGTAATACATATTTCATGTTAATTTAAAACTTTGTACATGTAATTGATAAATGCTTGTAAATCTGTGTGTATGTGAATGCATATATGTAAATGTACATAACATTTTAATGTTTTTTCCACAAATCACCTTTTTAAAATCTTTTTTTCCTATTAAATATTAGAATAATTCAGGACTAAGATAATTTTCCCAAAACTAATGTGTGAAAAAATGAATAATTTGTGGGAATATTGTTAACCAAATTTTAATCTAAGCAAATTATAACCATAATTTCTGCTGTACTCAAGTCACAGTAAATTACAAATAAACTGGTGGAAAAAATTCAAGGAGAGGCTACATTCCCGAAAGACAACAAGGTATTAAGCCATACATCTAAAAAGTGTTCCTATTCAAATAATTCTAAATAATATAACTTAAGCAACATGTAATATTTGAGAAGAAAATGTCTTATACATTAACAGGAGCCCTACACCAAGAATTCGGATCCTACACAAATGATTTGTATTAATTCACTGAGTCAGGAATCTTTTCCAGGGTAAGGAGACCATGTAATGGGTCGGGTAACAACGTATGGGTAAGTACAACTGTAAGACACCTGATCAGCTAAATAAGATGTGGTTGTATTTCCTGTGATTTATTATGCTTAATCTTCTTACTTCTTTCCCCATCTACCTTATATTCAGCATTGCGATCCTTGCTTTCATTTTAGGTTTTAAGTAAGAATAAATCTAAATTGTTATCAATCTGCAAGTATTAGAGTAAGCAATTAGATAGACATGAAGAGGAGGGGACAAAGGAGGGAGGCTGACCACCGGTCTCTGCCCAGCCTCCCCCCAGATACATCCCTGTCTCTCTTAGACCAGCCTCTTTGGCGATTTAGCGCAAACTGATAGGCAAAAAATACGGGTCTCCGGGACCTTTCCGGTTTTAGAGCACATGTGCTTAAGGAAGACCTTGTCTCTGATTCCCTGGGGCCATCATCATATCATTATTATATCATGTACATTATGATTTTGGCCCCACCCATGGGAAAATAATAAACACAAACTTCCACCAAGATGCTAAAGAGAAGTTTTGTATTTTTATAAATACAAAACAGTGTGAAGATGACAAATGGCAAGGAGGAAGCCAAATAACACCCCATGAAAAACACAATGTAAAACCCAGTGACTGGCTACGTTCCCCAGCCCCGGTTCAGGGTCAACCTGCTTCTCTTGTCTCTGGAGGTATTTGCTCTTTGCTAAAAAAAAAACAAAAACAAAAACCCTGCAGCTTTAACTCTATTTCAGGTCTCTGGACTGAATTTTTTCCTTCGAAAAGACAAGAACAGAGGAATTCCACAATCCTCATTCCTGTAGCACAATAATAGCTGATTGAAATTTGTGCATGCTCAGAACTGGAAAAAAGTTTTCATCCAGCTAGTAAGAATGGGTGCTGATGAGTACAATGTGTGGACTATGCCAGATAACTTTAAGACCATGATTGTTTAAGCTCTCTGTCCCAGGAGAATATCATGCATGGGCTGCCATCACTACACAACTGGTCATCTGGACTACAGCTGAATTTGGCCAGTGTAGTCCCCTGTAAGAAAGCAGAATGAGAGAAGAGAGAAAAGTCAAGGCATATTATTCTTCTACTTTCATTTTTCTATGTCACATTCAACAAAATATTCAGGAAAATATTTGGAACAGAGCAGATTAGTTAGGTATATACAGTTATTAAGAACATCCTAATTAGTGATTTCAGAAATTATAACACTAGCTTGTTTATCTAAACAAATAATAGTATAATTAAGGAGTTAACTTTATAAAATGTTTTTGTTGGCACTTGTCAGTTTGCAAATGAGGAATTATTGTGTGCATGTGACAATATGTTAGGTGGACAAAAATGGGGTAAGAAATATAACTATAATCTAATTATAGAATTGCAAGCTAAATTCTAGATAGTTAAGTTGGTAGGTATCTAAATTGGAAGCACTCATAACCTGTTTTTGAAACTTTTTAAACTCAACAAATAACTTTTTCACCACAGTTATGAAATTAATAAAAATAAATTTATTAAATTAAAAAATACCAGTTGTCTGGGTATTCAGTGTAATGACTTTTTTTCCCCACAATTTCAAAATTTAGTGTCAAAGTAATAAGCGTTAAATTAAAAATAATGTATTTTACTTACAGTGCAAGTGATACTTCTCTTATAATAATCTATAGAATTTATATTTGCAAGAAAATCCTATATGACTTGTATGATGACATGTTCAATATTATCTACACAATACTGAGAACTATTTTTTTCAGAAATTCAAAAATAAAATAATTTTCAATAAGCTGACTATTTGAAAGCAACCATAGCCATTACTTATAAAAAAGACCTAGCTGGTCCCCGATAATTTTATTTACAAATACAGGCAGAGGAAAATCTTGATTTAGTATCATTCTGCAATAAAAGGAAACAAGGTTTTTGGAGAAAAGGCTGATTTTAGAACTAAGGAGAGGATATATGTATGAGCCTAGAACATTCTGCTGTACCAAAAAGTAAAGAACTACTAAGCAAACATACACAATGATAGGACTACGTCAGAGGAACTCAGCATCCAACTAAAGAGCACCTAATGGCCCGAGCAGTTACAGGTTGAGCAAGAAAGTAAAGTGGCATTGGATTATACCCCAAAATACAAAATATACTTATCTGAAAAAGTGATTCAATAAATAAGTAAATGGAGAAAAAATAAATCCCCATGTAGAACTCTAAAAAATTATGTAGATAGTGCAACCTCAAGGAGGTAGACAGCATGACTCCTACTCAAGAGGATGGATTGAACATAGTGACCTTGTTCATTCTTGTTTTTCATAAACAGGAACTGAGAAACGGATGGCAGCTAAAGAGAATTTTCAGCAATTTATATATTCAAATACACTTTTTTATTTTTTAGAATTTACATATTGGATCATTTGCTCTCTTTTTAAAAAATAAAGTAATTAAAAAATAAGTAATCAATGGACAGTAAATATTGTGGCAGTTTGGTTTCTCTCAAATCAAAATTTATTGCTACTATTGTTAAATCTACATATACATGGTACTGTAACAGTGGATTTTAGATCTATGTAGCCATTTCTTGTGCCTTGCAGTATTATTGGAAAAAAATGATAAAATCTTATTAATATTGATAGGCCATTTCTTCATATTATATCTTATTTTGTACTTTGTTTCACTAATGGAATCATATATTGTATCATCAAATTTCCTAAACATAATAGATATATTTGCATATTGTTAAAGATATGTTGGTAATCTGTATGATCAAATTTATCTCATAGCATTTTATATTGTATTATAATCAGAATGAACTTCATTCACAAATTTTACATTTTTTTTTTCGTTCTTTCCTCTTGATATCTTTCTTTTGGTTTAAATTATATATTGTATGGTTTTATCACTTTTGTGGGATGCAATCATAATTCCAGGTATTTTAACATAATTTTGTGATGCATATTTAGATCTATATAATGACCTTTTGAATGTTACACTGTCTTTGCTGAAACATTTTAACTTTAATTCCATAATCTGGGATTATCTCCCAATTTAAGGCTACTGAATAATAAGCATAATTGAAAGATTCATTTGTTAATGCAGTGTCCTAACAGTGTCAAATATAATTTTTTATGATATTTTAATTAACATTTCAGTATTTTTCTTAATATCTGCTTAGTTTTAAATTCCAAATAAATTTCTTTCCAAAAATACTTTAATAATTGCTAAGTAGCAATTGAGAAAAAGTTAATATTAAAATTAGCTGTCTTCTTATGATAATTAAAAACATATCAAAGTAAATTTTGAAGTTCCTTATACTTGTATGAAAACAGCACTATTTATATATGCAGATGTACCTATATGATAGACTGTCTTTCCTCCTAAATGTTCAGTTATCAGCATTGCTATACATATCCTTCCAAATCTATGTCTTCCTATGAGATTACGGCATTACCAACAATTTGAAACTAGTGTCAGACTATGGGAAATATATCAACTTGAGTTCATGTATAATTTAAAGCATGGTCATGGTCAAAATAATGTCATTGCTATAGTGAAGATGGCAAATGCAATTGCAAGAATGTAGGTTCATTAGAAAATTCAAAGATGCTTTGTCAACGAAAGACAAGGCAAATGAGCTAATTTGGTCACATAGTTGGTTCAGCCAAAAGCAGTATTTGCAAAGTCTGTTTTACAGGTATGGAACCTTAAAAAATTCAAATTACAACTTTACTGATTTTACACTCATATCTGCCATCTCTTAGTTTATACCTTACTGTTAAGTATAACTGCCATTGTATTTAGTAAGCCTTTAGATACATTGAATTTTAAGTTCAGATATTTGAGATGCTACATATAGCCACCATTCAGTCTAGTACACTGTTGTAAAAAAGATGTAGTAAATAATTTGGAAAAGTCTTATATATCTTCTATGAAGTTGCTCAACAATGGGTTTAAAATTAGCAATGGCACTCAAACCTTTTACATATCTGTTTTAATGTAGACCTTCTCCAATATCATGTATAAATGCCATGATAGAATCCAATGAATGAGCATTATAATTATACTAAGCAAATTAAAATAATATTTGTCATAACAAAACAATTGGAAAGAGATAGTCAAGTAGAACAAATAATATCACATATTTTTAGAAGATTAAATAAAAATGGGTTTAGAGAAACACATAGTTTCAGGGAGAAATAAAAGAATTGAGTATATATTCTTGGGTTCCTAAGAAGCAAAATAAGTTTCTTACACCATGCATAATCAGCTTAGAATATAAATATTTTCTCAACAAGGTTCTAAACCATTGAATGTCAAAATCACAAATGAAACAAATTAAAGTTAAAAATAAATTTTTGAGATAGCTGCTAAAATTTGATCATAGTGTTGTATTGTTATTCCAAAAACTTTTTGGTAATTGTGTTAACAATGATAATGTCACTGTGGTACTGCAAACAAAGACAAATGAAAAGTAAGCATAATATTTTAGGGATGCCAACGGAGATGTGTGTCTGAGATGATATGATAGCTGAACTTAATAAAAAATAATAGTATAGCACAGGGGAAAAGGGGGAAAAAACAAGTAAAAAGGAGTTTGTTGAAGTTTAAATTCCCAAGAGCCAGTCTGTGGGATGGAAATTCTTATTTGTAATGTTTATTGGATATACTCTTGGGATTGACAAATGCCCAGACAATAAAAGCCACTTCTTCTTTGGGAACCAGGAAAAAAATAGTTGGATATTTCCACTTTCTTTTTTGTCCAGAACATCAAGATGAATGTCTCTTTATTTCTTTTAAGTATCTAGTATTAAAAGTGCTGAATGCCGTTGAAATATGGAAATGAACTCAGAAAAGCTCACATGTGCTGTCTGTAAACTACTCACACAGTCCAGAATCTACTCTTTTGAACTCCTTTGTTGCTAAAAATTGCTAATATTTTAATTAGCATGTTAATCAATGACCATTTCTGTCATTGTTTGCAATTTGGAAATGATTTGTATCTAGACTAGTTTGCCAGATTGAATGATTTCTTACTTGGGTCCATTATTTTCAACCATGGACCGAATCTAATCCTGACTCTTATTATGGATAAAGGGCCCATAATCATAACTGTGTCACCAGCATTTTACAGTGAACTAAAAATGCAGGATAAAACATGTGCAATGCCATAATTTTTAAATGAGGAAATTATATACTTCAAAAAAGAAAAATGAGGAGTACAAAGAAAAATAAGAAGAGGAAAAATAAAACAAGGGGGGAAGAGAAGGATGGAAAGAGAAGAGAAAGGAAGAAGAGGAGGAGAAAATGTAGTAGAAGACATTTTGACGGAGGAGTCACAGTGTTAATATTGCAGTATTGTTTTTGTCTTAGGCTTCTGGCTGAGTCTCAGCTGACATTTAGACATGTGTAGGTTCATGGAGCCACCAAACCCAGATCTATATCTATAGATATACATATATTCATTATACCTGATTTGATTTAAATGAGAAAAGAGATGTATGAAAAGGACAACAGGAGGGAAAGCATGTGGTATTTATCACCAGCTCCATGAAGGGTATCTGTGAGAATGCTGACATAATGAAATAGTGCACTTGGGATCAGAGTTAGAGAAGTTGAATATAAACTATAATGTGATTTCATTTTTATGTGCATACTAGTAAAGCCTAAGGAAAGTAAGTTTTCATTTCTTCTCAAGATACCATAGCAGGTTGAATCATTTTACTAATGATTTAGTTTATTAAAAGAATGAAATACACTTAGCTTGCCCTTAAACCTTGAACTCTTGATATTTTTATATTTTTCATCAAAGGATATTTCCAAGTAAGAGAGCATTCTTACATTGCTGATATCACTAAAGCATCTTTAACTTTTGTTTTTCTACCAATTCTCTTTCTTTTGTAATTCATATGTGGTTTCTGTGATACTTATATGGACTTCTAGTCATTTTGTTTCTCACTTTAGGTCAAAACATTTAATCTTTTGGGGAGGCAGATTTTCCTTTTCCATTCCAATTTTTGAAAGAAAGGAACTATATTTTTCTAGGACCTTCATTTTCTTTATGTCTCTGGAAGTTTTCCTTGGTGCACTCACCCTTACTTAGTAATTTTGCCTATCTGACTCTTAACAGCAACAAAAAAGGCACTCTGACTGAGGTACAGAAAGAATCATTTTGAAAATATGATCAACATACTTTGAACTAAGTCTATTCTGCAGAATTGATCTCTTAAATGGCTAACTAGCATAGTACTCTGTCCTATTAGTCTGTCCTAATTCTTCCATCTCCATCCTTTATTTATATATATTTAAATGCTATACTTATATACGTATATATATGTACATACACAGACATATAAATAGAGAGAGAATATGTAATATCTTTCATTCTGACTCTGTATCTGGTATTTAGCTTTCTACTCAAAAATTTTCATTGTATTTTTCAATTATTCTGTCAAGTTCTCTTCTTTGGCCTACTGCGGTTGCTTTTTTATTTTCTATTATTTTTCTACCTTGTAGCTCTTCAACCGAGCCTCTTAATGAATGATACACAATGCCTGCAGTGTCATTCACTTAATGGTATTTAAATCCTATTCACTCTTTCTTTTTTCATACTAGTTTTGCTTAATTTATTAGGAAATATACAGAATAGCCCCAAATAAACAAGGAGAATTTTTCTAAATTTTGATGACCAATGTATAAGAATGTCTACTCAAACGTTGTCTACTGTAAGCACCAAGTTATTTGACAAGAAAAGATGATCTTGAGAGGTCATTACTTAAAGTCTAAAATAGCTGCTATTTGGGCACAAATTATATGATTTCCATAAAGATCAAATCAACCAAAAAACAACTTACTGATTGTATATTAAAATAAATGGCCAGGATTTATATATTCATTTTTTTCATAGAAGTTGTAGTCATCTTTCAAATAAAATGCATAAGTGTATTTTATATATGCTTAGCATTTATGTATTTGGGATGTCTTTTACATGTATTTTCCCATCAAATCTCACAAAAAATCTGTAATTTTGATAAAATTATCTCTAATTTTCAAAGGAGGAAATTATGTCTTAACAAAAATGGATATTAGAAAACAATATTAGACAAGTAAGTGTAGGAAGTGGAATTTAGCTAGTTCTATGTGAAATCTAAAAGCTTGTATTATAATCATCACACATGTCTACATAGGATGTAGTTTTGAGAGTTAAAGTAAAATACAAAAATTTATATTAAACATTCCATATGAAGAGTGTCAATGGCACCCTTAATATATGAATATTATTTATAGCATTTTACACTGTTTTGTACAAAGTAATAGTGGTTTCCCTTGATATTAAAATTATACATATTTAATGTGCAGACATTAATTATGTAATTATAAATGGATTATATATGTTTAAAGTCTATTTTTGTTTCTCTTGTCCAAAATTGATCTTTTAGTTCCCAAGTACTTAATTTTGTCTTTCTTCTATTATGAGTTTCATTTAAATAGAACATGTTATCTGTCCCTGTAAGCAATCCATTTTCAACATGATTAAAGTACTGTGAACATTTGTTTTGGATAACTATCTAGGCAAATTTTTTCTCTTAAGAGATGAAACACGTCATGATTTTTTTTGTTATATTTGTTTTATGAGATTTGAAAAGGTAACTTTTTCAATTCACATTTTTATGAAATACAATAATTTTAAAATATAATTTAAAACAATGGATGTGTACTTATTTTTGATTTATGAAAACATGTAATAGATCTAATAAACAATTCACACTAAAAATAATACATTTGGAGGATTTAAAATGTCTATTTCATATACTAAAAGAAATGTATTTAAAGTTTAATTCCAAGTCATTCAACAACTGCTGAATTTCCAAATGTTCTTTTTTGAAGAGTATACTGTATTATTTTGTTCAAGTAAGTGTGACTTTTAGCTCTCTACCACATGTATAAAATTCTCTCTATAACTTTTTCATAAATTAAATACAGCATTTTCACATAAAAGTTTTCAAAGACATTTATGAACTATCATTCAAAAATTAAGCATTTAATCTGCTACTTCAAGGACATGATCACAATAGAAAATCTTGAATAATAAAAAACCTAGTACAAGGAAATAAAGTTAACATTTTGGGAACTTGGGAGCCATGGTGATCAGGTTTAAACTCAACGCTGGACAAACCATTCACTAGATGTTTGACTTACTCCATCAACATCCTTTTTTACTTATTGTCAGATAGGATAATAATATTTAGCTCTGAATGTGCTTGTAGTATTGTCTTGCCAATGGATTTCAGCCCAAGGCCAATTCACTATGGATTCAATGAGACTGAAAAATGACAGTGGAACATTCTTGGGGTGAAAGTGTTTCTATCTAACTTTATTTCCATGGTGGCAGGTCAATCACTAGAATCCCATCTACTCAAAGGGAGTCTGCATGCAGCAAGCTGGTCTTTGCTTCTGGCCCTCTCTGCCCTCATAGCTGTCTCAGTCTCTGTCCACTCCCCACCATTCCTGTGGCCTCACAGGCACTCTGTTTCTCAAAGGATCTACTTATTATACCAAGGGCCATCCCTACTACCTCTGGTATCACCTCCACCCCTTCCAAGTATTGGGGTGGGGCCCAGTCCTCTAGGAAGGAAGCCACATCAGACCACATGTCAACCCATCCATAGGTGCAGCCTGCTGAAACACTCCTCCCATGAGGGCAGCCTGTTCTTTTCCTTGGTCAACAATGTATCCTGCCAACTGTCACCAATTCATCTACTTCATCATTTCCTAGGGATGCCAGTGGCAAATGACCTGTCACATGATAAACTGTAATTGTTTTAGTCTGACCACAGGCCCATAAGTCTTGCCACAATTCTTGCCCCCAAAGGGGCTGGTGACCAGCCAACCAGATGTCATGGTACAATGTCAGCAGCCACAGGGTCAAGCCCCGATAGACAGTCCAGCTGTCAGTGCCGACAACTATAGGGTACAGCTCCTGGCTGATCACAAGCCACATGGCCTGCAACTCTGCCCATTGACCACTCTTCCCCTCACCATCTTCCATCAGTATTTTCTCAGTCTTAGGAGGGAAAGCTATGGCCTTCCATTTTGGGGGGTGGCCATGGCTGAAGCCATCTGTGTACCATGCATCTTCAGGTATAGGGGAATTTACCTCCCAATAAGGACTCTGCTACTAATGGTTCTAAAGTAAATTCTTCCTGATTTTCACTAGTATATGTCACTGGCCCCAGTAAGCATTGGAGTTCTTCACTCAAGGGACTGCTAGAGAGGACATTACACTGCTGTAGGTAAGCACTCCACCTGGCCATTGTAGGTGTTTGTGTCACACCACTCATTGGCTTTTGGGTCCAGTCTTGTACCCACCCCATGATGGGATAGGTGGTTACCTTTATCGGGGCTCTCCCAATGATGTGTTCTGTAGCCAGCAAGGCATGACACACAGCAGCCAATTGTTTTTCTATCAAGGTGTATCACACCCTTTCCCCTTTCCAGAGTTGCAACCAGGATCCAATAGGTTGGTGAGTTCATTCAAGCCGCTGCCATAGACCCCAGCCATAACCATCTTCAGTCACATGAACATCCAGCTTACAGGGCCTTGATGGGTCTATCACACTCAAGGCCTCCACAGCCTTGACTGCCAGTTTTGCTGTAGTAAAGGCAGATGTACATGTCTCATCCCAGTCCCACCTGGTGCCCTTTTGTACCAGCTGGTATAAGGGTTTCAGAATTTGTGCCAAGTGCGGGATAAAGAGTCTCCAGTAGCCTAGAAGACCCAGAAACTTCTGTAATAATGCCACAGTTGAAAGGGTAGGAAGGACTGGAATTTATCTATGACTGCTTCTGGTATAACTTTGGTCTTACCCGACCAGACGACCCCCAAGAATTTGACAGACAAACCAGGTCCCTGAACCTTGGTACTGTTCACAGCCCATCCTTTCTCCTGTAGATGTTGCAGCAGTCTAGGTGCTGACCTTCTAGATCTGACAGAGAATCAGACGTGAGCATGACATCATCAATACAATGGTACAGCTGCACCGTTGGTGGTTTCTCCCATGCTGCCAAGTTCTGGGCTACAAGTCCATGACAGATGGTGAGGCTCTGGGGGTATCCCTGTGGGAGGATGGTGAAAGTCCATTGCCATCCTTCCCACATGAAGGCAAATGGTTCCTTACTTTCCTGCTCAATGTCAATGGAAAAGAAGGCATCATCAAGATCTACCACATAATGGTATGTTTCTAGTTCATGACTGAGGGTATCCATCAGGTCTGCAATAGAGGGGACAGCAGCATGCATAGGGGGTATGACTTTATTGAATTCTCTGTAATCCATGGTCATACACCAGTAGCCATCTGGCTTTTTTACTGGCCACACTGGGGAATTGAAAGGACTCTGGGTGGGCTTTATAACCCCCACCATTCCCAGTTCCTAGAAGGTTTCTTCAATTTCTTTATGCCCTCCAGGCAATTTGTATTGTTTGGTATTAGTCACCCATTAAGGCACAGACCAAATTATGGGCGGGTACTTAGCATGTCCCCCGCACACTGCCTTCACCACACTTAGTCTGAACTCACCTGCTGTAGTCTGTAATCATAAGCCCTCGGCGCTGCTACCACTCCAGCCTCTGCTCTGCTCTCCTGCAGCCTTGCATACATGCCACCATGTCACCCAGAGCACTGGGTGGAGCTCTTTATATAGAGTCAACAACAATGTATTGCCCACATGTGTGTAGTTAGCTAGCTGAACAGGGCCAGGTGAGGATCCTGGCCATAGGAACCTTCATTTTATGAACAAGTATTATAAGATTGTAAAATAAAGCACTTAGAAAAAGCGCACAAACTGTGTATTGATAAAAAATATTATTTCTTAACAATTTACTAGAGTTATTATCTGATAAATATGGAGTCCAAAAATACAGAGAACCCTGAACTCAAATCTTATAATAATTATGCCCTATAGCCACTTGTTATTCTTTCCATTCGATCAGTCAGTCAGTCCTATTTATTGAGAAACATCTCTATGATTGGCTCTGGGTCAAGTGTTGAAACATAAGGCAGAAAACACACATCCCGGGTGTTCTTACAGCCTGATAAGTTAATTGTCCATGACTTCAGTTTCGTTTTATGCAAGACAAGTGGTTTCATAAGCCTAAGCATTCATCCGTCCAAAGGTCCAGTCCATGATGTCCAACCAACATCAATAATGAGGAAAGCTCAGCACTTGCAGACTGAGGCAAACTGGGACAAACAAAACTGGGGATAGGGCACAGGCAGATTCCAAAAAAAATGGGGACTACTGCACCTGAAGGGTTCATGGGTCTACCCATAACATCTGGAAACCTGGCTATGTCCTCTCCACCTTGTATATTCTTGGGCAAGTTCTCTTTAATCTTCAGGTGATTGTAAAATTCCTGTAAAGATTAAATGGAATTGTATCTGTAGTAGGGTTGCCACAAGGACTGAAAAATATAAATACTTTTCAAGTGAGACCTGTGATGATGATGATGAAAATTAAGGGATATGGATTGAGTGTTGCCACAGTTTCATATTTTCTAGGACAATTTATTAAGATGATGATTTTTACATAAAATATCCTCACTTTAAACATTTAATATAAACACTAAATGTGAAAAAATATATCTGTTTGCTATAGCCAGTAATCCACCATTAGCAACCTGCTAATTAGATGATCTTAATGACCTTTAAGCTCCAATACTCAGTCTTCATATGGTATACACCTAGAATGAAGAAAGAGCATTTATCAGTATGTCACTGTGGAAACTAATCAAGTCACTTAGGAAACCCAATGAAAAGGATTTCACCTCCTTTGAAAGAATAACAAAATCATATGCTAACTTTCTTCAAATGACCTACATATTTATTCAAATATATTTTCTAATTCTCTACCATGGATTGAGAATAAGGAACAGACACTCTATGTATGCATACCTATTGTTGATAGCTGCTCTGTCATTTGAGCACTGCACTTTTATTTTGATAATTCAATGCCATTTTTTCTATAAGTTTAGCCAAGATCCAGTTATCCTGACTCAACCCATCATTCTGCAAGAAGCCTAATATTGCCTAATAAGCATTCTCTAGTTGTTAAAATTATAAACTTTACCTAAATTTTTAAAATTGTTCTGCATACTACTTTCTCTTATGTAAATACTTAAAAATGATTTATTCATATTGGTAATTTTCCTGAACCTGAGTATTCTTTAAATACATTTTACATTAATATCATTACTAGCAAATTCAGTCTAGTCCAGTATATAGTACATGTAAAAAGCCTTATTGTATACAGTAGAAAAATCATATTGAAAAAATATTCCCTCATATAAAAAGTATTTCAATTAAGATAACAATAATCCTAAACTGAAATAGATTGAAATTTAAAACCATTCAGAACCAGTATTTTTTCTATGTTTTCTCTAACCGCATCCACAAAGAAGATGATCAATTTGAGGCATTTACAATGAATTTTACTTGCCTATGCTGAGATGATACTAAAGTATTACAGCATAGCACTTTAGTACTATAATAGTAAAGTTATTGAACAGTAGGGAAAAAAGCACTAAAGTAAAATCATTCCCTTAGATACAGCAACACTGAGAAAAATAGATTTTGGATAGCAAAATGAGAGTGCATTTGATGGTAACACAGAAAGGTTGAAAAGGAAAGATGTTTCATCATAACAATATTGGCTTAGTATTTTTGTGTGTGGGTGTGTATGCATTTAATAATATATTTTTTATTAATTTATTGCACTGTTCTTCAAAGTTTCCAAAGCCAATTCACATATATCATGTATGTGTTACAATAAGTCACACATGAATATTCATTCCATTTTATAAATGAGTAACCTAAAGCTCAAAAGCAATTGACAGATTGCTGCACAAATATTTAATTGTTCTCCTGTCGACTCCCTCCAGTCTGTTGCTATTTATATTGGACAACATTTTAGCTACATTTATTTCTACAGAAGTTGGCATATGGAGCATGTACAAATCTATGTGCATGTATAAATAAATATGTACAATATATTACTGCTCATATATTGCATGGGTATCTGTATCCATCTATTGAGAGAATTATAGTTAGAGATGAGACAGAGCACAAATATTTATGTTCACATATTGAATAATATTGTTGTTCCTTAGAAGCCAATATCTGGTACAGAATAGGTTCTCAATAAGTAAAAAGATGTCTACATATCTACATAACTATATAAATAAAATTAACAACTATATACATAGTGGCTATGCAAGAATAGAGGGCTTTTTATGTTAATCTACTTAATATTATACTAATATTAAGTAGATTAATCAATCAATACATATACAAGCCTACATGAGGGAGGTATCACTGTGGCCAGGGTTTAAAAAAGAAGTTTCAGAGAGAAGAATGTTTGGACTTATCAGTGAATGTACAATGGTAATATTTTTAAGGGGTGACAAAATTGCCTGAATGAAGCCAAATAGGTGAAAAAGCTCAATATTTTTTCCAAACAAAATTAAGAAGTCAGTGGTTTTCAGCATGGAAGCAGTGAGGGATGTAAGATGAGGCTTAGGCAAGTTTTTAAAGGTCATTAATCCAAGTTAAGCGTTTATTTCACCCACGATGAAGAATCATCAAGGACAAGGCAATGGCAGCTTGAAGCAGTGTTTAAGCTGGCTGCCCTGTGAAAGGAATATTAAAGCAATAGAAACTCCCAGTTGTGACTCAAATGAGCAAGCTATTTAAAAATGATAGGTGAGAGACAAAGCCTGCCCAGAGAACTTAGAATTATTTGTATATATATTTCTCTCTGTGTGGGTGTATGTGTGTTTGTATGTGTGTTTGAGTTTATTAATGATCTAATGATTTTCCAAAGTCGCAGTGATTTCACCCAACCAGTCATCAGTCTGTCTGTTACTATGAGTGTGTTTTGCTTTGTTTTTTTGTTCACCAATTTCATGAGATTGTGGGTTGTGTTTGGAAAAAAGGAGTCTTGCATTGAATAAATTATGGATATAGCTGATCTATGAAAAAACTTATCAATACGGAATTACATATGCACAAAGACACCTTTCTTTCCTAAGTTTTAGTGACATAATTTTTAATTAAAAAAATTTCACACCTAGGTGGCAGAAGGTAGCAATGGAAGAATGAGCAAATAGCATCTTTACACCTACACATCCAGAGATAATATCCTCCAGTTTTGTAGACACAGAAATCTGGGTTTGAATCTAGGCCCTTATCAGAGTGAACTCCAACAAGTCACTTAACCTTGATAAGAACTGATTTCTTCATCACCACTCATCATGGTGACAAGATTGATATAGTTAAAATAAGTACTTTTCAGATTGCCTGGAACATGGTAAATATGAAGGTAAGAAGAAATAATGATTGTTAGTAAGTAAACTTAGCAAGCTCAACCCCCCACCAGAAGTGTCTAATGATTTTCATCTTTTTCTCCAAGTTTCTCAGAGGACTCATAATTCTGTGGACACTTTATTGAAAAAGGTCCTCCAAACAAGCAAAAATGCATTCTATGGAAGCATAAATACTAGCAAACAATATGACTCCAAGCAAGAATTACTAGTAGCTTAGTAGAGTTAGAGCCTAAGGAATCTAAAAGGTGATAGATACTTTGAATAACAAATCAGTGTGATTTTTATGCACCACCATAAGGAATTTGTATTTTATGCTGTATATACTGAGAAATAATTGAGCACAGGCAAGAAAAGTGATAACAGGAAATTATTATTAAAAACATGCAAGAAGGGAATGATATGAAAGCACATGACAATGTGAGAGATGAGACAGAGAATTCTTCCCAAACCACAGATAGTGTGAAAATATAGTTAATACAACTAACCCTAAAATAGCAACAGAAGAGAAAGCTGCTATACAAACTATACAAACACCAGACTATACAAACAAAGCAGACCTCACGAAACAGGGTAACATACCAAAGCCTTGATCCGATGGGACCCAGGCCCTTCTCCCACCCCAGCTCACCAGAGGAAGGAAGAGAAATGGAGTGGGGAGGGGGTGGAATCCTGTGGCTGCTGAACACCTAGCCCTGGAGATCTGCTTTGCCAGCAGAAACCTACTTTCTGTGGTGCCCTGGAGGATGGGGAGCTGAGACAGGCAGAGTGCTTTAGAAACAGATTCTGGCCATTTGTGGAGGATGGAATCCACACCCGGACGCTCTGGGTGGGACAAGTGAAAGGCAGGGGTCTGAGAGACTGCCTAGCAGCAAGAGGGCTGCTGAAGGGGTGGGGTTTGCATGGAACTTTCTGTGTGGGAGAAGGGAGAGCTGGACAACGTTGTTCTGGGCATCCTCTGCCCAGCAGATAGGGAAATTTGAGGAGCTTCAGGCATTCCATTCCCCTGGATGGCTACTAATCTCCGAGGCACCCCCACTGTTATTCACAGCCTGCTGTGCCTTCTTCCTGACCTGACAGCACCAGCATGCAAACCGGCAGTCACTGCACTGGCATCAGGTCAGGAGAACCCACCTACAACAGCTAGAGATGCAAAGAACAGAGGCTTATACCTGTGTGCTCAGCCCACTGGGTCTGATACTGGAGACAGCCACAGCAGATAGAAATCAGGAAACAAATGTTCCCTCCCCACAGGCATGAGCTTCACTCCCCTTCACCCCCAATGTCACTCTAGGGGTTGAGAAGCTCCAGAGACTGGAGCTTCTGGGCACTAGAGGGCACCACACAGAAATATGAAACATCAAAAGAACATGGTTCAGACCAAAATCTCACAAACCCCAGAAAAGGGGCCAAATGAAACTGAACTCACCAATATTCCAGACAGACAGTTCAAAATAAAAATCATAAACATGTTTATGGAGGCACAGAAAAATATTCAAGAACTCAGGACTGAATTTAAGATGGAGATTCAATAATTAAGTAATTTCATATCTGAAATGAAACATGCAATGGAGGGATTGAAAAGCAGATAAGATGTAGTAGAAGATACAGTAAATGGAATAGAAATTAGAGAAGAGGAATACAAAGAATCTGAGGCACAGAGAGAAAAAAAAATCTCTAAGAATGAAAGAATATTGAGAGAACTGTGTGACCATTCCAAACAGAACAATATTCACATAATAGGGGTACCAGAAGAGGAAGAGACAGAAAAAGGGATAGAAAATGTCATTGAGGAGGTAATTGCTGAAAACTACTCCAATCTGGGAAAGGAGATATTCTCTCAAGCCATGGAGGTGCACAGATCTCCCAACACAGATCTCCCAAGGAAGACAACATCAAGACATATAATAATAAAAATGGCAAAGATCAAGGATAAAGACAGACTTTTAAAAGCAGCTAGAGAGAGAAAAAACATCACATACAAAGGAAAAACCCATCAGGCTGTCATCAGATTTCACAACAGAAACTTTACAGGCGAGAAGGGAGTGGCATGATATATTTATTGCAATGAACCAGAAGGGCCTTGAACTAAGAATACTCTACCTGGCATGGTTATAATTTAAATTTGAAGAAGGGATTAAACAATTTTCAGATAAGCAAAAGCTGAGAGAATTTACCTCCCACAGACCACTTCTACAGTGAATTTTGGAGGGACTCCCATAGATGGAAGTATTCCTAAAGCTAAATAGATGTCTCCCAAGGGAAAGAAAAAGAATACAGAATATGATTCTTAACATACAAAGAATGGAGGAGGAAGAAAAAGGAGGGGAAAAAAAAGAATCTTTAGATTTTGTTTGTAATAGCATACAAAGTGAGTTAAACTAGACTGTTAGATAGTAAGAGAATTACCCTTGAACCTTTGCTAACCATGAATCTAAAGCCTGCAATGCCAATAAGTACAAACCTATCGATAATCACCCTAAATGTAAATGTACTGAATGCAACAATCAAAAGATGTAGAGTCACTGAATGGATTAAAAACCTAGACTCATCTATATGCTGCCTACAAGAGACTCACTTCAAACCACAGACATACACAGACTAAAAGTGAAGGGACGGAAAAAGATATTTCATGCAACTAATAGGGAGAAAACACCAGGACTTGCAGAACTTGTATAAGACAAAATAGACTTCAAAACAAAGAAAGTCACAAGAGACCAAGAGGGACATTACATAATGGTAAAGGAGTCAATCCAACAAGAGGATATAACTATTATAAATATCTATTCACCCAACACCGGATCACCTACACATGTGACATAAATCCTAACAGAATTAAAGAGGGAAATAGAATGCAATGCATTCATTTTAGGATACGTCAACACACCACTCATTCCAAAGGACAGATCAACCAGACAGAAAATAAATAAAGAGACACAGGCACTGAACAAAATATTAGAACAGATGGACCTAACAGACATCTACAGAACACTCCATCCAAAAGCAACAGGATACACATTCTTCTCAAGTGCACATGGAACATCTTCAGGAATAGATCATATACTAGGCCACAAAAAGAACCTCGGTATATTCAAAAGACTGAAATTGTACCAACCAGCTTCTCAGATCACAAAGGTATGAAATTAGAAATAAATTACACAAAGAATATGAAAAAAACCCACAAACACATGGAGGATAATAACATGCTCCTAAATAATCAATGGATCAATGACCAAATAAAAACAGAGATCAAGCAATATATGGAGACAAATGACAACAAACACTGCAAAATCTGTGGCATACAGCAAAGGCCCTGCTAAGAGGGAAATATATTGCAACGCAGGCCTACCTCAAGAAAGAAGAACAATCCCAAATAAACAATCTAAACTCACAATTAATGAAACTAGAAAAGTAAGAAGAAATGAGGCCCAAAGTCAGTAGAAAAAGGGACATAATAAAGATTAAAGCAGAAATAAATAAAACTGAGAACAAAACAATAGAAAAAATAAGAGAAAGCAGGAGCTGGTTCTTCGAGAAAATAAACAAAATAGATAAAGCCCTAGCCAGCCTTATCAAGAAAAAAGTCTATACACATAAACAGAATCAGAAATGAGAAAGGAAAAATCACTACAGACACCACAGAAAAACAAACAATTATGAGAGAATACTATGAAAAATTATATGCTAATAAACTGGAAAACCTAGAAGAAATGGAAAACTTTCTAGAAAAATACAACCTTCCATGGCTGACCCAGGAAGAAACAGAAAATCTGAATAGACCAATTACCAGCAACAAAATTGAATGGATAATCAAAAAACTACCTAAGATAAAAAGCTCCTGGCCCAGATGGTTTCACAGATGAATTTCATCAAAAGTTTAGTGAAGAACTAATACCCGTCCTCCTTAAAGTTTTCCAAAGAGTGGAGGAGGAGGGAATACTCCCAAACTCATACTACGAGGCCAGCATCACTCTAATACCAAAACCAGGCAAATATACCTCAAAAAAAGAAAATTATAGAACAATATCCCTGATGAACATAGATGCAAATTACTCAACAACATATCAGCAAACTGAATTCAAAAATACATCAAAAAGATCATCCATCATGATCAAGTGGGATTCATCCCAGGGATGCAAGGGTGGTAAAACATTTGAAAATCCATCAACATCATCCACCACATCAACAAAAAGAAGGAAAAAAACCACATGATCATCTCCATAGATGCTGAAAAAGCATTTGACAAAATTCATCACCCATTGATGATGAAAACTCTCAATAAAATGTGTATAGAGGGTAAGTACCTCAACATAATAAAGGCCATAAATGACAAACCCACAGCCAACATTATACTTTAAAAGTGAGAAGCTAAAAGCCTTTCCTTTAAGATCAGGAACAAGACAAGGTTGCCCACTCTCCCCACTTTTATTCAACATAGTTTTAGAGGTCCTAGCAATGGCAATCAGACAATACAAAGAATTAAAAGGCATCTAGATTGGTAAGGAACTTGTCAAACTGTCCCTGTTTGCAGATGACATTATATTGTACATAAAAAACCCTAAGGAATTCACTCCTTAGTTACTAGATATAATATCTGAATTCAGCAACGTTGCAGGTTACAAAATTAATACACAGAAATCTGTTGCATTCCTATACACTAATGATGAACTACCAGAAAGAGAAATCAGGAAAACAATTCCATTCACAATTGCATCCAAAAGAATAAAATACTTCAGAATAAGCATAACCAAGGAAGTGAAAGACTTATACTCTGAAAACTACAAGACACTCTTGAGAGAAATTTAAGATGAAAACAATAAATGGAAACACATCCCATGCTCATGGATAGGAAGAATTAACATTGTCAAAATGGCTATCCTGCCTAAAGCAATCCACAGATTCAATGCAATCCCTATTGAAATACGAACAGCATTATTCAATGAACTAGAGCAAATAGTTCTAAAATTCACATGGAACCACAAAAGACCCAGAAGAGCCAGAGAAATCCTGAGAAGGAAGAATAAAGCAGGGGGGATTACCTTCCCTGTCTTCAACTTCTACTACAAAGCCAAAGTAATCAAGACAACTTGGTATTGGCACAAGAAGAGACCCATAGACCAGTGGAACAGAATAGAGAGCCCAGACATAAACTCAAGTGCATATGGTCAATTAATATATGATAAAGGAGCCATAGATGTACAATGGGGAAATGACAGCCTCTTCAACAGCTGATGTTGGCAAAACTGGACAGCTACATGTAAGAAAATGAACCTGGATTATTGTCTAGCCCCATACACAAAAGTAAACTCAAAATGGATCAAAGACCTGAATGTAAGTCATGAAACCACAAAATTCTTAGAAAAAAGCATAGGAAAAATCTCTTGGACATAAACATGAGCAACTTCTTCATGAACATATCTCCCTGGGCAAGGGAAACAAAAGCAAAAATTAATAAATGGGGCTATATCAAACTAAAAAGCTTCTGTACAGGAAAGGATACCATCAGTAGAACAAAACGATATCCTATCGTTTGGGAGAATATATTCATAAATGACATATCTGAGAAGGGGTTAACATCCAAATTATATAAAGATCTCACACACCTCAACAAACAAAAAGCAAATAAGCCAATTAAAAAATGGGCAGAGGAGCTGAACAGACACTTCTCCAAAGAAGAAATTCAGATGGCCAACAGGCACATGAAAAAAAGATGCTCCACATTGCTAATCATCAGAGAAATGCAAATCAAAACCACAATGAGATATCACCTCACACCAGTGAGGATGGCCAACATCCAAAGACAAACAGCAACAAATGTTGACCAGGATGTGGAGAAAGTGGAACCCTCCTACACTGCTGCTGGAAATGTAAATTAGTTCAACCATTGTGGAAAGCAATATGGAAGTGCCTCAAAAAATTCAAAATATAAATACTATTTGACTCAGGAATTCCACTCCTAGGAATTTACCCTAAGAATGCAGCAGCCCAGTTTGAAAAAGATATATGTACCCCTATGTTTATCACAGCACTATTTGCAATAGCCAAGAAATGGGAGCAACCTAAGTGTCCATCAGTAGATAAATGGATTAAGAAGAAGTGGTACATATACACAATGGAATATTATTTAGCCATAAGAAGAAAACAAATCCTTCCATTTGCAGCAATGTGGATGGAGCTAGAGGGTATTATTCTCAGTTCAATAAGCCAGGCAGAGAAAGACAAGTATCAAATGATTTCACTCATCTGTGGAGTATAAGAACAAAGAAAAAACTGAAAGAACAAAACAGCCGCAGACTCACAGAACCCAAGAATGGACTAACAGTTACCAAAGGGAAAGGGACTGGGAAAATGGGTGGGAAGGGAGGGATAAGGGGGAAAAAGGGGTATTATGTTTAGCACACATAATGTTGCAGGGGCGGGATATGGGGAAGGCAGTATAACACAGAGAATGCAAGTAGTGATTGTAAAGTCTTACTACGTTGATGGACAGTGACTGTAATGGGGTATGTCGTAAGGACTTAATTTTATGGGTAGTCTAGTAACCATAATGTTGTTCATATAAGTGTACATTAATAATACCAAAATAAAAAAACATATATAGGAAGGGTTGAGGAATAAAAAAAGATAATAAACATTTTTAAGGATGTAGGAACAATGATATTTAGTGGTCCATTAAGTGTGTAATATTGCAGTCTGTATCTTCTTCAATCTCACAGCAATATTCATTATAGTTATCAATCCTTCCTTTTTCAGAACACTCACATTCCTGGATTTCCAAGATGCTAGAGTCTTCTAAATTTTCTCCTACTTTACAGGGTGTTTCATGTTAATCCTCTTTGCTAGCCTTACTTCTTTTGACTTTTAAATAGTGAAAGACCTGATGGTTTGGTACCATTTGGTATTTTTTCTCTCAATCTACTTCTCCACCCATATGAAATAATTCATTTCCTTGTCATTAACAAATAATTTATTAAAAAGAAACATATGTTGCCATAAAAATTCTCAGACTCAGAGTAATCCAGTTAGTGCAAATAAAAATAATTATATACTATTCCTTGCTTTAAAAAAATAAATAGGAAAATCTGACAGTGCCAAGTATTAGTGAGGATGGAGATAAAAGCAAACTTTCATACACTATTAGTGAGTTTAAGCTGGTTCAACCAATGGAATGTGCCTTATGAAGTCAGGGATATGTTCTTTTGTTTCCAGCTATATTCGCAGAATAATGACACATGCCTAGTGCATACTAAGTGTACTCAGTACATATCCATTGAATAATATAAAATGAGTGTAGCAATTTGGAAATATCTAGTACAATTAAAGTTACATAGAAATTCAAATCCTGGGTGATTTAAATCACCCGAAGGACGACACCTCAAATCATATGCCCAAGGTGACAAGGACTGTCATATTCATTGCAACATTATTGCAATGGCAAAAAAATTAAAAGTAAAGAGCATACAAAATAATAAATACATCATTCTAAATGGTGGCTACCTCTGGAGAGGGACAAAATAAATAGTTGTGGGAGGGATACATAAGTATTTTTGAGTTGTATATACAATGTTTTACTCCTGTAAAAATAATTCAAAGGAATTATGATAAGACATTAAGATGTAACTCAGTTTAGTGATGAGCAGGTTTTCATTGCACCATGTTCTATATTTGTCTCCATTGTTGAAACAGATCATGATTTTAAAGATGAAAAGGTGCATTGGACCAAAACACATGAACCCTTTCATTGCAGTGCCCATTCTGCATTACGATAACATTTCTGGGCCAAATTATATTTGGTGAAAGAAAACACTATATTAACATAGTGTGATTTTGTTTTCAACAAGAAAAAAAGGAGTGTTCTAATTCTTATTTGTAGTTTGTAGTTCTCCATATGTTTAAGGGAAGAAATAAGATATTTTATTCATTTTCTGCTTTTGTTCATTTCTGTGCCTCGTCTGTTAGTCTCTATTTTCACATATCATGTGTTCTTCCTTTTGTTCTTGCTTCTTTCCTTCATTTTTTTTTCCTGGTAACTACACTTCATAAGATAACAAAAGTTGTGGATGCTTTGAAATAATTTATCTTTTATCTCTATAAGAATAATAATAAATGATCAGGGAAATAAAAGAAAAATAGAAAAAACTTATTTTCTCAAGTGTGCTACCAAAGATGTCACATAAGAAGGCAGATTCTTACTAAGACCTCAAAAGTACAACTATAAGGTCAATTTGGTAAGAGGTACCTGCTCAATAAATACTGGCTGGATTTATGAGATAATGATAAATGGATGATCCAATCCACCAAGAAGTTAACAATAATTTTAAATTTGCATAGCTTAATAGTTCAAGTTTATTATGTAATAGTGTTAAGTAGGATTTGAATTTACTTTAATTCAAATACTTTTTTTCCTATAAGGGTAATCAAGAGTAGCTGCTATCTCAGGGTATTGCATTATCACCTTTAACCATAAATATTTACTTAGAAATCCTTTTGTGTCAGTAGCGAAAGCAATATACTTATCTGAAATGTATCAATAAACTAAACTAGTCTGGGCCTATTTAAAATGTTAGTATGCTTCCAGCAATATATGATGACCTAAAGTGTCATCCCTAATGAGATAGACATTATCAGAGACTGCAATTTATCCACTCTTAAACTTTTTACCAACTCTAAAGAGCAATCAATTTACCTCTCAATGTTCATATATGTTCAAGCTTTGCAGAAAGGAATAAGAATGGCTTCTCATCCCTTACATCTTGCCTCCTGTCTAATCAAAGCATTTTCTAATTCAAATTGCATTAAGTCGTGCACATCAGATGAGTTCATCTAGTCATTGAATGAGGAAAGCATCCCACTGAGGGCTGAGCTGAGGAATCACTTAAAGCTTTTAACTATCAAGCTGTTTTCAACCTATTTATTTTCCATGACATCAATTATCATTTCACAAGGCTGGTTTCTCAATAGTTTTTTTCCCCTGGTGCAGTGGCATAAAAGGAAAAAGAAAATCTTTCTCAGTTACGTGAATCTCAATACCTAAGCCCTCCACAACCATTCTACCTAAATTCATTCACATATATTACAAAATATGGTATTCTAGGGTGAAGTAGGATATTGCTTGCTTTATGGATAAACTGCTGAGACTTGTTTAGCTAGATATGGACAAAGATAGATACCATATTAGAGTGTAATCTTTCAATGTCTGTTTTGATCCCACTCATTAATTTAATGATTAGAAGACCAAATTCTCAAGACCAGTTTCTGCTTAATTCCTTGATATTAAGCCATTTCTTAGTATATATTTTTCCTTATTGATTGAAATAGTATTAAAAAGTCTAATATAATTGTTCTCAGGACTTTATTAAAAACCTAAGTTACATGAAAGGAAAATCTGATCTAATTTTAAGTTAGAATCTGAAGTTTATGAACATTGACAACTGTCTCTCCAGATATTTGCAATTCACAGCTACATGCCTTTTGCTAGAAATTATTTAATTATACTTAAAATAAATAAAGAAATCACATTTTGGTTCTAACCAAGCTTACAATTTATACCATTTTATGGAAAATCACCTGCCCACCCCCCACAAGCCTCACAACGATGGTAGGAGGTCTCAGGAATTTGTATTTATACTGTATGATATTGATATATTCTCAGTGAATGTGGGAATAGGAGATGAATATCTGAAAAAGTCTTAAAAGACAAATTATTGTCTTGTGAGAATCTAAGATTTTGAAGATGAGATTGAAAGATGGTTTCTACATGGGACTGGACCTGAAAATATAAATGTGCAATCACTCACTAACCATGAGTACTAGAGAAGTATAAAAACTTACTGAATAAAGCTGATGTTTGGAGAGAAGCACAGACTAGGGACAAATTCCCGATTTCTTGATAATTCTCAGAATAATCCAGAGAGCTCATCAATGTAGATCGTATAGGGGAAGAATTGTGGTTAAAATGAAAACAATATTTATATGTGTATGTGTGTATGTGATCATTGTCAGATAATAATGGAAAAATTTTATGTGACTGATTCTACATTCTCAATGATAATAAATTAGAATTACTATTTCAAGAAAATCCAGATGAGGAGAAATACATGCTATATATTATTGTAACATTATAATAAAGGTATTTATAAAGGAATTTATAATAATAAAAGTTTTTGGTTCACATCATAAGATGATTAGAGAAGTTTTGATGAACAGGATGAACTTCAAAAAGAATGAAAAAATAGGGAATCTGTAATAGGGAACTTGTGATATGATTATGTTCAGTATTTCCATCTAGAAATCCAGTTAATTATTAATTAGTTTCTAACTATTGAATACCAGAAAAAATTGTTTTTCCCAACTGAATGGCCTTGGCACTCTGTTAACAATCATTTGACCATATATGTGAGGGTCTATTTCTGGGCTCTCTCTTCTATTTCATTGGTCCATGTGTCTGTCTTCATGTAAGTACAACACTTGTTCTGAATACTGTAGCATTTAGGATAAGAAATGTCTAAGGATTTTATAATTTGTTTTTCTGAAAACTTCTTTGCTAAAATATAATTACATATATAAAAATAAAAAAATCAAAGTGCACAGTTCAAAATTTTACAAATGGAAGCCACTCATGTTATTAACAGTCAGATTAAGAAACAGAATGTTACCAGTACCCTAGAAAATTCACTCGTGCTCCTCAGAGTCTGCCACATTTTTTTTGCTATTATTAATATACAATTACATGTGCAACATTATGTTTACTAGACTCCCCCTATTATCAAGTCCCCACAACATACCCCATTGCAGTCACTGTCCATCAGCGTAGTAAGATGCTGTAGAATCACTACTTCTCTTCTCTGTGTTATACTGCCTTCCACGTATCACTCCACCTCACACCCACCCCTGCAAACTTATGTGTACTAATCGTAATAGCCCTTTTTCCCTCTTATCCCACCATTCCCAACCATCTTCCCCAGTCCCTTTCCCTTTGGTAACTGTTAGTTCATTCTTGGGTTCTGTGAGTCTGCTGCTGTTTTGTTCCTTCAGTTTTTTCTTTGTTCTTGTACTCCACAGATGAGTGAAATCATTTGATACTTGTTTTTCTCTGCCTGGCTTATTGAACTGAGCATAATACTCTCTAGCTCCATCCATATTGTTGCAAATGGTAGGATTCGTTTTCTTCTTATGGCTGAATAATATTCCATTGTGTATATGTACCACCTCTTCTTTATCCATTCATCTACAGAAGGACACTTAGATTGCTTCCATTTCTTGGCTATTGTAAATAGTGCTGCGATAAACATAGGGGTGCATATGTCTTTTTCAAACTGGGCTGCTGCATTCTTAGGGTAAATTCCTAGGAGTGGAATTCCTGGGTCAAATGGTATTTCTATTTTGAGTTTTTTGAGGAACCTCCATACTGCTTTCCACAATGGTTGAACTAATTTGCATTCCCACCAGCAGTGTAGGAGGGATCCCCTTTGTCCACATCCTCACCAACATTTGTTGTTGTTTGTCTTTTGGATGTTGGCCATCCTAACTGGTGAGAGGTGTTATCTCATTGTGGTTTTAATTTGGATTCTCTGATGACTAGCGATGTGGAGCATCTTTTCATGTGCCTGTCGACCATCTGAATTTCTTCTTTGGAGAAGTGTCTGTTCAGGTCCTCTGTCCATTTTTTAATTGGCATATTTGCTTTTCATTTGTTGATGTGTGTGAGCTCCTTATATATTTTGAATCTCAACCCCTTATCGGATATGCTATTTATGAATATATTCTCCCATACTGTAGGATGACTTTTTGTTCTACTGATGGTATCCTTTGCTGTACAGAAGCTTTTTAGTTTGATATAGTCCCATTTATTCATTTTTGCTTTTGTTTCCCTTGCCCGGGGAGATATGTTCATGAAGAAGTTGTTCATGTTTATGTCCAAGAGATTTTTGCCTATATTTTTTTCTAAGACTTTGGTGGTTTCATGACTTACATTCAGGTCTTTAATACATTTTGAGTTTACTTTTTGTATGGAGTTAGACAGTAATCCAGTTTCATTCTCTTATATGTAGCTGCCTAGTTTTGCCAACACCAGCTGTTGAAGAGGCTGTTATTTTCCTATTGTATATCCATGCTACTTTATTGCATATTGATTGACCATATACACTTGGGTTTATATCTGGGCTCTCTATTCTGTTCCACTGGTCTAAGGGTCTGTTCATGTGCCAATACCAAATTGTCTTGATTACTGTGGCTTTGTAGTAGAGCTTGAGGTCAGGGAGCATAACTTCCCCTGCTTTATTCTTCCTTATCAGGATTGCTTTGGCTAATCAGGGTATTTTTGACTCCATATGAATTTTAGAAAGATTTGCTCTAATTCATTGAAGAATGCTGTAGGTATTTTGAAAGGGATTGCATTGAATCTGTAGATTGCTTTATGCAGGATGGACATTTTGACAGTATTAATTCTTCCTAGCTAAGAGCATGTGATGAATTTCAATTTATTAGTGTCCTCTTTAATTTCTCTTAAGAGTGTCTTATAGTTTTCAGAGTATAGGTCTGTCACTTCCTTAGTTAGGTTTATTCGTAGGTATTTTATTTTTTTGATGTGATTGTGAATGAAATTTTTTTTCTAATTTCTCTTTCTGCTAGTTCATCATTAGTGTAAAGGAATGCAAAAGATTTCTGTGTATTAATTTTGTATCCCACAACGTTGCTGAATTCTGATATTAGATCTAGTAGTTTGGAGTGGATTCTTTAGGGTTTTTTATGTGCAATATCATGTCATCTGCAAACAGGAGAATTTAACTTCTTCCTTGTCAATCTGGATGCCTTTTATTTCTTTGTGTTTTCTGATTACAGTGGTAGGACCTTCAGAACTATGTTGAATAAAAGTGGGGAGAGTGGGCATCCTTGTCTTGTTTCTCATCTTAAAGGAAAAGCTTTCAGCTTCTCACTGTTAAGTATAATGTTGGCTGTGTGTTTGTCATATATGGCCTTTATTATGTTGAGGTACTTGCCCTCGATAACCATTTTGTTGAGAGTTTTTATCAGGAATGGGTGATGAATTATGTCGAATGCTTTTTCAGCATCTATGGAGATGATCATGTGGTTTTTATCCATCTTTTTGTTGGTGTAGTGGAAGATGTTGATGGATTTTCGAATGTTGTACCATCCTTGCATCCCTGGGATGAATCCCACTTTATCATGATGGATGATCTTTTCAATATATTTTTGAATTCAGTTTGCTAATGTTTTGTTGGGTATTTTTGCATCTATGTTCATCAGGGATATTGGTCTGTAATTTTCTTTTATGGTAAGTTCCTTGCCTGGTTTAGGTATTAGAGGAACGTTGGCCTCGTAAAATGAGTTTGCGAGTATTCCCTCCTCTTCTACTTTTTGGACAACTTTAATGAGGTTGGGTATTAGGTCTTCACTATGTGTTTGATGAAATTCAGCAGTGAAACGATATGGTACAGGCGTTTTGTTCTTAGGTAGTATTTTGATTACCAATTCAATTCCTTTGCTGGTAATTGGTCTATTCAGATTTTCTGTTTCTTCCTGGGTCAGCCATGGAAGGTTGTATTTTTCTAGAAAGTTTTCCATTTCTTCTAGGTTATCCAGTTTTTTAGGATACAATTTTTCATAGTATTCTCTCATAATTCTTTATATTTCTGTGGTGTCCATAGTGATTTTTCCTTTCTCATTTCTGATTCTGTTTATGTGTGTAGACTCTCTTTTTTTCTTGATAAGGCTGGCTAAGTGTTTATCTATTTTGTTTATTTTCTCAAAGAACCAGCTCCTGCTTTCTCTGATTTTTTCTTTTTGTTTTGTTCTCAATTTTATTTATTCATGCTTTAATCTTTACTGTGTCCAACCTTGTACTGACTTTGGGCCTCATTTCTTCTTCCTTTTCTTGTTTCATTAATTGTGAGTTTAGTCTGTTCATTTGGGATTGTTCTTCTTTCCTGAGCTAGGCCTGTATTGCAATATAGTTCCCTCTTAGCATGGCCTTCGCTGAGTCCCACAGATTTTGCAATGTTGAATTATTGTTGTCATTTGTCTCCATATATTGCTTGATCTCTGTTTTTATTTGGCCATTGATCCATTGATTATTTAGGAGCATGTTGTGAAGCCTCCATGTGTTTGTGGGCTTTTTCATTTTCTTTGAATAATTTATGTCTAGTTTCATACCTTTGTGATCTGAGAAGATGGTTGGTACAATTTCAGTCTTTTGAATATACCGAGGTTCTTTCTGTGGCCTAGTATATGATCTATTCTTGAAGATGTTCCATGTGCACTTGAGAAGAATGTGTACCCTGTTGCTTTTCAATGGAGTGTTCTGTAGATGTCTGTTAGGTCCATCTGTTCTAATATGTTCTTCAGTGCCTATGTCTCTTTATTTATTTTCTGTCTGGTTGATCTGTCCTTTGGAGTGAATGGTGTGTTGAAGTCTCCTAAAATGAATGCACTGCATTCTATTTCCCCCTTTAATTCTTTTAGTGTTTGTTCCTCATATATAGGTGATCCTGTATTGGGTGCATAGATATTTATAATAGTTATATCCTCTTGTTGGACTGACCCTTTTATCATTATGTAATGTCCCTCTTGGTCTCTTGTGACTTTCTTTGTTTTGAAGTCTATTTTGTCTGATACAAGTACTGCAACTCCTGCTTTTTTGTCACTATTGGTTGCATGAAATATCTTTTTCCATCCCTTTACTTTCAGTCTGTGTATGTCTTTGGGTTTGAAGTGAGTCTTTTTTAGGCAGCTTATAGATGGGTCTTGTTTATTTATCCATTCAGTAACTCTGTGTCTTTTGATTGGTGCTTTCAGACCATTTACATTTAGGGTGATTATCGATAGGTATGTACTTATTGCCATTGCAGGCTTTAAATTCATGGTTACAAAATGTTCCAGGGTAATTCCCGTACTATCTAACAGTCTAATATAACTTACCTCCTACACTATTTCAAACACACCCTAAAGGTTCTTTTCCTCCTTTTTCTTCCTCCTCCATTCTTTGTATGTTATGAATCATATTCTGTACTCCTTGTCTTCCCTTGGGTGACATCTAGTTAGCCTTGGGAATGCTTCCATCTATAGGAGTCCCTCCAAAATGCACTGTAGAGGTGGTTTGTGGGAAGTAAATTCTCTCAGCTTTTGCTTATCTTGAAATTGTTTAATACCTTCTTCAAATTTAAATGATAACCTTGCCTGATAGAGTATTCTTGGTTCAAGGCCCTTCTGCTTCCTTGCATTTAATACATCATGCCAGTCCCTTCTGGCCTGTAAGGTTTTTGTTGAGAAGTCTGATGAAAGCCTGATGAACTTTCCTTTGTATGTGATGTTTTTTCTCTCTCTAGCTGCTTTTAAAAGTCTTCCTTTATCCTTGGTCTTTGCCATTTAATTATTATATGTCTTGATGTTGTTTTCCTTTGGTCCCTTGTGTTGGGAGATCTATGTACCTCCTTTGCTTGAGAGACTGTCTCCTTTCCCAGATTGGGGAAGTTGTCAGCAATTACCTCCTCAATGACACTTTATATCCCTTTTTCTCTATCTTCTTATTCTGGTACCTCTATAATGTGAATATTGTTCCGCTTGTATTGGTCACACAGTTCTCTCAATATTCTATCATTATTAGAGATTCTTTTTTCTCTCTGTGCCTCAGGTTCTTTGTATTCCTCTTCTCTACTTTCTATTCCATTGACTGTCTCCTCTACTACATCTTATCTGCTTTTAAATCCGTCCATTGTATGCTTCATTTCAGATATGGAATTTCTTAATGATTGAATCTCCAACTTAAATTCGTTCCTGAGTTCTTGAATATTTTTCTGTACCTCCATAAGCATGTTTATAATTTTTATTTTGAATTCTCTTTCAGGAAGATTGGTGAGTTTGGTTTCATTTGGCCCTCTTTCTTGAGTTTGGGAGATTTTGGTCTGAACTGTGTTCTTTTGAAATTTCATATTTCTATGTGGTGCCCACTAGTGCACAGAAACCCTAGTCTGTCGAGCTCCTCTGCCCCTAGAGTGAAGTTAGGGGTTGTAGGTGCACAGAGCTGGTGCCTGGGGGGAGGAAAGATCTGTTTCCTTATTCCTGTCTGCAGTGCCTGTCTCCAGTGTCAGAGCCAGTGGGCCAAGCACACACGGGTAAGCCTGTGCGCTTTGCAACTCTAACTGTTGTAGTCGGGGCCTCCCTCTGGCTGGCCTGATGCCAGCACAGTAACTGCCAGTTTTCAAACCAGTGCCGGCAGGCTAGAAGGAAGGTGCAGCAGGCTGCATGTCACAGTGGGGGTCTCAGAGCTGAGTAGGCAGCCACTGGGATGGAGCACCTGAAGCTCCTCAAAGTTCCCAAACAGCTTGGCAGAGCATCCCCAGACAACCTTAACCTTGTCTAGCTCTCCCTTCTCCCATGCACCAAGCTCCACCCAAACTCCACCCCTTCAGGAGCCCCCTCACTTCTAGGAAGCCTATCAGACTGCCTGCCTTTCCTCTGACACAGAGCTGCCAGATGTGGATCCTCTCCTCCACAAACAGCAAGAATGTCAGTTTCTCAAGTACTAGTCCTGTCTGAGCTCTCCAACGTCCAGAGCACCACACACTATAAGATTCTGCTCACAAAGCAGTTCTCCAGGCTTGGTGTTCAGCAGTCCCAAGCTTCCACCCCCTTCCCTGCTCAGTTTCTCTTCCTGCCGCCAGTAAGCTGGGGTGGGGGAAGGGCTTCGGTCCCACTAGATTAAGTCTTTCGTATGTTATCCTGTTTGTTGAGGTCTTCTTTGTTCATGAGCTCTGTATGCAGTCTGGTTCAGCCTTCTTTCTTGTTGCTGTCTGAAGGTTAGTTGCATTAATTAACTATATTTTTGTACTTTTTGTGGTTTAGAGAGGAGCTCTCCATCTCACCTCTCATGCCGCCATCTTGAATTCCTGGATTGTATAATTTTGATTGTAGAATAACATGACCTACATTCTCTTCTCCATCCTTGTCTTATTTCATGTGATGCTTTCTTTCACTTTTACCCCACTGATTCTGTTCCAGTATGTTGAACACACTTTTCCTCTACTTCTTAGCAAGAAATCAAGAATTTTCATATTGTATGGCTTTTTCAGGGAAAACAAGTAGCGAAACTTTTGTAAATCATTTTCTAAATCTGAAATGTATCAAAGGTCAAAACACAGAGACATACTTAAGAGTTGTAATGTATGTGGAGAAACAAGGATTCTTAATCTTGTTGCTAGGGTTTTTATTAATTTAGTCACAATGTTGATTAAAAAACACCCACAAAGAAAACAGAAGCAACAATGGGAAATTTATTTAATTAACAAAACCATATGTCTATGACTTTTATATTAAAAAACAATAACATGGCATTTGTGCATGATAATAAATACCTTTTTTTTACAACAGGGTGGAAATATTGATGAATTACTGCACAAATCAATATGGAACCTATATGTATGATTTATTTAAAGGAGAATATTTTAACTAAATTAAACATTGACATTTGATGATGAGAAAAGATCAATAATCCCATCATGCCAATCCATCTTTAATCCATTCAAAGAATAATGGAGATTTAAAATAATTATGCAGTTTTGGTTCAGTATTGAAGTAAATATTGAAAACCTTAATATAAGTGAACAGCTTTATGTAATTTTTCAATAACCAATGAGAATAAATGGGTTGAAATTACAAGATTACTCGTTTCTATTCTAAATTTATCTATATATCAAAACAAATGAGATAAAAGTCTATGATTTTCTGGCTTTTTTATATCACTTTTTGTTTAACTAGAGAGATGGAAAATATTTCTTTACGAAACTCATCATGTCAAAGACCAACTCTTTGATTATAAAAGACTTATCAAAAAAACACAACAGGGTTACCAGACATAGAGAAGGAATAAAACCCATTATCCTTAAAGATTTCCAAAAAATAGAAGAGGAGGGAATACTTCGAAATTCATTCTATGAAGCCAGCATCACTCTAATACCAAAACCTGACAAAGACCTCACCAAAAAAGAAAACTACAGACCAATATCCCTGATGAACATAAATGCAAAAATACTCAACAAAATATTAGCAAACTAAATTCAAAAATACATAAAGAGGATCATACACAATGATCAAGTGGAATTCATCCCAGGGATGCAAGGATGGTACAACATTCGAAAATCCATCAACATCATCCACCACATCAACAAAAAGAAGAACAAAAACCACATGATCATCTCCATAGATGTTGAAAAAGCATTTGACAAAATACAGCATCCATTCATACTTAAAACTCTCAACAAAATGGGTATAGACAGCAAGTACCTCAACATCATAAAGGCCATATATGACAAACCCACGGCTAACATCATACTTAATGGCGAGAACCTGAAAGTTTTTCATCAAAGATCGGGAACAAGACAAGGATGCCCACTCTCTCCACTGTTATTCAACATAGTACTGGAGGTCCTAGCCACGGCAATCAGACAAAAAAAGACATACAAGGCATCCATATTGGTAAAGAAGAAGTCAAATTGTCACTATTTGCAGATGACATGATACTGTATATAAAAAACTCTAAAGACTCCACTCCAAAACTACTAGAACTACTATCTGAATTCAGCAAAGTTGCAGGATACAAAATTAACACACAGAAATCTGTTGCTTTCCTATACACTAACAATGAACTAACAGAAAGAGAAATCAGAAAAACAATTCCATTCACAATGGCATCAAAAAGAATAAAATACCTAGGAATAAACCTAATGAAGGGAGTGAAAGACCTGTACTCTGAAAACTACAAGACACTCCTAAGAGAAATTAAAGAGGACACTAACAAATGGAAATTCATTCCATGCCCTTGGCTAGGAAGAATAAATATTGTCAAAATGGCTATACTACCTAAAGCAATCTACAGATTCAATGCAATCCATATCAAAGTACCAACAGCTTTCTTCAACGAACTGGAACAAATAGTTCTAAAATTCATGTGGAACCACAAAAGACCCCAAATAGCCAAAGCAATCCTGAGAAGGAGCAATAAAATGGGGAATTATGCTCGCTGACTTCAAGCTACATGTTAATGAAACTGGACTACTGTCTAGCCCCATACACAAAGGTAAACTCAAGGTGGATCAAATACCTGAATGTAAGTCATGAAACCATAAACTCTTAGAAAAAAACATAGGCAAAAATCTCTTGGACATAAATACGAGCAACTTCTTCATGAACATATCTCCCCAGGCAAGGGAAACAAAAGCAAAAATGAACAAGTGGGACTATATCAAGCAGAAAAGTTTCTGTACAGCAAAGGACACCATCAGTAGAACAAAAAGTCATCCTGCAGTATGGGAGAATATATTCATAAATGACTTATCCGATAAGGGGTTGACATCCATATTATATAAAGAACTCATGCACCTCAACAAACATAAAGTAAATAATTCAATTAAGAAATGGGCAAAGGACATGAATAGACACTTCTCCAAAGAAGAAACTCAGATGGCCAACAGGCACATTAAAAGATGCTCCACATCGCTAATCATCAGAGAAATGCAGATTAAAACCACAATGAGATATAACCTCACACCAGTGAGGATGACCAAACTTCCAAAACAGAAACAACAAATGTTGGCGAGGATGTGGAGAAAAGGGAACCCTCCTACACTGCTGGTGGGAATGCAAATTAGTTCAACCATTGTGGAAAGCAGTATGGAGGTTCCTCAAAAAACTCAAAATAGAAATACCATTTGACCCAGGAATTCCACTCCTAGGAATTTACCCTAAGATTTCAGCAGACCAGTTTGAAAATGACAGATGCACCCCTATGTTTATTGCAGCACTATTTACAATAGCCAAGAAATGGAAGCAACCTAAGTGTCCATCAGTAGATGAACGGATAAAGAAGAGGTGGTACATACACACAATGGAATATTATTCAGTCATCAAAAGAAAACAAATCCTACCATTTGCAACAACATGGATGGAGCTAGAGAGTATTATGCTCAGTGAAATAAACCAAGCCCAAAAAGAAAAGTACCAAGTGATTTCACTCATATGTGGAGTATAAGAACAAAGAAAAAATACTGAAGGAACAAAACAGCAGCAGATTCACAGAACCCAGGAATGGACTAATAGTTACCAAAGGGAAAGGTACTGGGGAGGATGGGTGGGAAGGGAGGGACAAGGGGGAAAAAGGGGCATTAAGATTAGCAGATGTAATGTGGGGGCACGGGGACGGCAGTACAACTCAGAGAAGACAAGTAGTGATTCTACAGCATTTCACTATGCTGAAGGACAGTGACTGTAATGGGTTTGGTGGGGGGGACCTGATGAATGGGGTAGTTTAATCACCATAATATTGCACGTGTAATTGTAGATTAATGATACCAAAATAAACTATTAAAAAAAGCACAATGGGGGAAATTTTCAATTATCTTTAGTAGGCATTAATAGTCATAGTTTCTTTTTTAATTTTTTATTAAGGTATTATTGATATACACTCTTATGAAGGTTTCACATGAAAAAGCAATATGGTTACTATATTTACCTATATTATCAAGTCCCCACCCATACCCCATTGCAGTCACTGTCCATCAGTGTAGTAAGATGCCACAGAATCACTATTTGTCTTCTCTGTGCTACACTGTTTTCCCTGTGACCCCTTACACCATGTGCACTAAACATAATATCCCTCAATCACCATCTCCCTCCCTTCCGACCCACTCTTCCACACCCCACCCCTTTGGTAACCACTAGTCCCTTCTTGGAGTCTGTGAATCAGCTGCCGTTTTGTTCCTTCAGTTTTGCTTTGTTGCTATAATTCACAAATGAGGGAAATCATTTGGTACTTGTCTTTTTCCACCTGTCCTATTTCACTGAGCATAATATCCTCCAGCTCCATCCATGTTGTTGCAAATGGTGGGTTTGTTCTTTCTTGTGGCTGAATAGTATTCCATTGTGTATATGTGCCACCTCTTCTTTATCCATTCATTTACTGATGGACACATATGTTGCTTCCATTTCTTGGCTATTGTAAATAGTGCTGTGATAAATATAAGGGTGCATATGTCTTTTTGAATCTGAGAAGTTGTATTCTTTGGGTAAATTCCAAGGAGTGGTATTCCTGAATCAAATGGTACTTCTTTTTTGTTTTTTTGAGGAACCTCCATATTGCTTTCCACAATGGTAGAACTAGCTTACATTCCCACCAGCAGTGTAGGAGGGTTGTTCTTTCTCCACATCCTCGCCAGCATTTGTTCTTCTTACTCTTGATGCTGACCATTCTTACTGGTGTGAGGTGACATCTCATTGTGGTTTTAATATGCATTTCCCTGAAGATTAGTGACGTGGAGCATCTTTTCATGTGCCTGTTGGCCATCTGAATTTCTTCTTTGGAGCACTGTCTCTTCATATCCTCTGCCCATTTTTTAATTGGGTTATTTGCTTTTTGGGTGTTGAGGTGTTTGAGTTCTTTATATAATTTGGATGTTAACCCTTTGTCGGATATGTCATTTACAAATATATTCTCCCATACTGTACGATGCCTGTTTGTTGTGTTGATGGTGTCCTTTGTCATGCAGAATCTTTTTAGTTAGTAGTCCTATGTGTTCATTTTTGCTTTTGTTTTCCTTGCTCAAGGAGATGTATTCATGAAGAAGTTGCTCATGTTTATATTCAGCACATTTTTGCTTATGTTGTCTTCTAAGAGTTTTATGGTTTCCTGACTTACATTCAGGTCTTTGATGCATTTCTGGTTTACTTTTGTGTATGTGGTTAAACAATAATCCATTTTCATTCTCTTGCATGTAGCTTTCCAGTTTTGCCAGCACCAGTTGTTGAAGAGGCTGTAATTTTCCCATTGTATATCCATTCCTTTATCATATGTTAATTGACCATGTATGCTTGTGTTTATATCTGGGCTCCCTAGTCTGTTCCATTGGTCTGTGGTTCTGTTCTTGTGCCAGTACCAAATTGTCCTTATTACTGTAGCTTTGTAGTAGAGCTTGAAGTTGGGGATCATAATCCCCCCAGATTTATTCTTCCTTCTCAGGATTGCTTTGGCTATTCAGGGTCTTTGTAGTTCCATATGAATTTTAGAACAATTTGCTCTAGTTCATTGAAGAATACTGTTGGTATTTTAATAGGAATTGCATTGAATGTGTAGATTGCTTTAGGCAGGATGACCATTTTGGCAATATTAATTCTTCCTATCCATGAGCACGGGATGGGTTGCCATTTATTGATATCATCTTTAATTTCTCTCATGAGCATCTTGTAGTTTTCAGAGTATAGGTATTTTACCTCCTTGGTTAGGTTTATTCCTAGGGATTTTATCCTTTTTTATGCAATTGTGAATGGAATTGTTTTCCTTATTTATCTTTCTGCTAGTTCATCATTAGTGTATAGGAATGCAACATATTTTTGTGTATTAATTTTGTATCCCACAACTTTGCTGAATTCAGATATTAGATCTAGTAGTTTTGAAGTGGTTTCTTTAGGGTTTTTTATGTACAATATTTTAACAGTCATAGTTTATAATCATGTTTTATATGTAGAATGAAAAATTTCTCAAAATAAATTTCAATATTTAGTATGAAAATAGGATCTTTAGTGATAATAACTTTTTACAGTATTTTTTAAATTAAGGTATCATTAATATAAAATCTTATGAAGGTTTCACATGAGCAACAGTGTGTTTTCAACATTCACCCATATTATCAAGTTCCCCTCTACCCCACTGTAATCGCTGTCCATCAGTACAGTAAGATGCCGTAGAGTCATTACTTTTCTTCTCCATGCTATATTGCCTTCCCCGTGACATACCTATATTGTGTGTCCTAATTATAATGCCCCTTAGTCCCCTTCTCCTTCCTTCCCCAGCCACTATCCCCAACCCCTTCCCTTTGGTAACCATTAGTCCCTTCTTGAACAGAAGTCTGTGAGTCTGCTGCTGTTTTGTTCCTTCAGTTTTACTTTGTTGTTATAGTCCCAAATGAGTGTAATCATTTGATACTTGTCTCTCTCCACTAGGCTTATTAGTGATAATAATTTTATTTATATTATAAAATATTTAATTCTTCCAGTAAAAAACATGCAGATAATACATATGTATATTTTAAAAAATAAAATGACCACCACTCTACTCAATTCCAAAGTTGTAAACTAAATGATACCACTGTGAAGACCCCTCCACAATTCCGAGTTTCTCTCAGGCCCTAAGAATTCCACTATAGTCTCTTCCAGTTCATTAATTCTTGCTTAAGTCACATATAATCTTAATTAATTTTATAAAATTTTCAGTAAAAGCCATCCATTATATTTTTAATTCAATATTTTATTATTTTCTGCTTAGAATTCTTATAAATCCCTGCACATAATTTTAAGTTTTAAACATATGCTATGTTCATTTTATTATCTTTGTCCAGTAATGTAATCATATATAGTATTTGTGTGTTTGTTTCTTCTATTTTTTTAATGCACCTTCCATAATGTTTCCTTCTTATTTTTATTTGCATCTACCTTGACTATAATATTTTGTTTTGCTTGAAAATTTGTTTTAGGAGTTTTTCATGACCTTGAGTAAAACTGGGCTCCTCCAAAATAACTTTCACCATTGCATCTGCCAAGCATCTGGGGGTACCTTGCAAGATTTCCAATTAGTGATGTTTGGCTTCTTTGACATCATGTAAATCATGACTTTTGGCTACAAACCAGCATCCGAAGAAATTTGTAAATTTAAACTTTCAGTATTTTTTTTTTAATGTTTTTGTTTACTATAACTTTTAGTACTGGTCTTTCCAAATAGGGATTAATTTTTCCATATAGTTCCCAAGAAGTGTATTTCATAGTCCCACTTACATTAGGGATTCTGGCTCAGGGTGGTAAGGAACACCTTTTCTATCCAATCTCATATGTCCAATTCTTGGGCCTTATCTCCTATGATGCCTCAGACAACTGACTTGAAGTTTAGAATGTTTGGGAGACTTCAGGTGAAACCCTGGCGACAGGGAAGCACTTTTGTGCCCTGACTCCCTCTCCACTCAGGTCTCTAGTATTCTTATCAGTTAACTGATGATTTTAAGATACTTGTTGTATTGTAGCCAGAATTATTAGTTGTTTCAGCACAGCAGTCATTCCAGGTAACTAGCCTGCCAGAGCAAAAATGAATGTCTTATAGTTTGTTTTTTAGTCTGTTTATTTGTTTTAAGACAGATATGGTTTCCAATACTTTAATCAATGATGCTTCCATTATTCCTCACCAGCTAATTATTTTATTTACCCATTGTGAAAAACAAGTAAAGAGTACTATTACTAATGAGCACTGTTAAATCTATAGTCAAATTCTAAAATTAAAGCTGACAAAATAGTCTCTGAAGAAAAAAGAATCCAAGATCATATTAGGAATTCATTCTACATTAACTTTCCATGTTGAAACATGCAAGAATTCAGTCTTGAAATGTTCTGTGCCTCTGTTTTTAGTTATTGATTTAATCTTAATCCTTAGGAAGAACTAAATCCATAATTTGTCATTGTGATTTTATCTACCAAACCAAGTAGTTTCTGCTATTCCTGGATACTTATAATTCTTTGATAGGAATTTTTAATTTACTACAGATAAAAAAATAAGAAAAACTTAACTGATAGTTTATGTAATCTGATTTAAAGCTTAAGCCATTTACGATGGAACAAATCATTTATGCTTAGGTGGAAGATTACAAATCTTGTCCTTTCTCAATGTCATTTAAAAAAAACTTTTTAAAATGATGTACGGGATTTTATTTCAGTTATTAACATTTCTGAGTATTCAATGATGTAGTTTACATTTGGTGAGCCTGTGTGTAGCAATGTTGATGTTGATAATTTGAAAACTTTCCTCTAAAACAGCATGAATATCCTCCTTCTGCATGGATGGCCGACTATCTGAGGAAATACCAGTGTGTTTTTGTGTTCAATCTTAGGACACTTCTCTGAAATGGCAAAGTTAAACCCACTAATTTAATGTTTTAGCTAGATTCCAACTATCTCTATTGTATGTCTGCAATATGCAATATATTTTATTTATATTCAGGAAGGAAGTTTTGTGTCTTAGATATTTTTAAAATCAGGATTAACTAAATGCATCAGAAGCCTGTATAATTTATAAAATACTTAACTTCACCAGTAATATTTTCTTATAAGGCTTTGACTTCTAGGAAGTTGACTGGCTCTGGGATTTATTAGCCCTCTAATAATGTCAGAACAATTTGTGACATTCACTTAGAATGGAAGCTATTCAGAAACGATGCTTTCTGGGATTTGAACATGATGACTTTTCCTAATGCACTCTTACTCTTTTACCCATGTATTTTGTTTGTATTATTTCAGAGATAAAATTAGTGCTTTGTCAGGGTTCATAATTGAAGTGCCATTGTTACTCAGTGTTTATATTATACCCTAAATAGTATTCAAAGATTAACTGAAGGTCAAGGCATAGTGGGTTAGAAAACAAGGAAATGCACCCACACACACTCTCAAAACAGGCAATTAAGGTTAGAAGCACATAATAAGTGGCAAAATTCCTTCTTAGTGATGAACTACATACTTCAAATGAATGTAAAAGTCAAAAGTGATAGTGACAGAAATTAACTTCATTGCTATCATAAGTATTCATAGCACACGTACACTAAGCAAATTCATAGAGCTGCAAAAAATTGAAAACACAAAGGACTTATTAAGACCATCAAGTTCATCTCACGCTAGTGAAAGCTTGTTTAGAGTAAGAATGATGGATGGTTCTCATTCTTAGTCTTCTCTAGTTTGAAATATCTTGAGAAGCAAAGCTTTTTCTCTTCCTCACTTCAGTTCAGTTCAGTCCCAACCTAACACATCACTTCCATCACAAACATGCCCCGTGTGTGTACCCAGAGCTCTACTCAAAACTGCTCTTCCTCAAGCACAGACAATTTTGTTTTTTTGTGCCTCTGCATAGCTTTTCACACTGTTGAAATGACCTTCCCATATTTTCTATAGCATTTCCTCTGATTTTTCTAGGTCATCACAAAGGCCACCACTTTCATGAAGTGTTTCCTCATTGCTTCAGTTTTTATTTTTTTATTTTTACTTTCTAATTTTTTAACTTTTTATTTTAAACCAAACTTACAGAAAATTTCAAAAATAGTAAAGAAACATCCTCTAAACCCTTCTTCCATTTTCTCCAATGATAATGTTTCAATTAGCCACAGTACAATTATCAGAGTAGAAATTAATATTATTACAATACTATTAAAAAATTACAGACTTTTCAAATGTTGCCAGTTTTTCCACCATTGTTCTTGTGTTAAATACCTATAGCTAGATTTAAGACTGGAATTCATGGAAGAAATTGTAACTAGGAATATATATTTGGGAGTCACAAACATACAAAATATTTAAAGCCGTGATTTTGGAGGAAATCATCTAGGCAGTGAGTGCAGATAGAAAATGAGATATCAAAATACTGATCATTGAAGGCTTCCATCATTTAGAAACTGAAAAGATGAGAGTTCATCAAAGAGATCAAAAAGGATAAAGTAGTTAGTGCTGATTTAATATGTAGGGTGTAAGTATTATTAATTGTGGGAAAGAAGTACTTGAGTAAGAAATAGTGATTGGAGTCTATGTGTACAAAGCAGAATTAAAATGTTTGATCATTTTAAAACAAGGAAAGGCTTTGTGTGTGGGCACAGACCTAAATATGTCAGTTGGTAATAGTTTTGGTAACATACAGAAATCTTTCACTGTGAAATTAAAAAAGGAAGATTATCAACTGAGAGTACTGGGAATGAAGCTGTGAAAAAAAGGGTACTTAATGCAAGCAATTTTAATGATCGAGGCTCCAATCTCACAGGCTAAACACAAAGAAAGAATATTTGTCTGGATAGTCTTGTTTAAGCTAATCTACTGGGTGGATTTCTTCCAAGTAGTTCTTGGATCCTGACTCTGTCCAATAATTGGCTCTACAAACTTTAACATGAAGCTTCACCCAGACTACAGGAAAGGTCAATAGGGAGAGTGTGGAAAAAGAACATGAGTTCTTAACTAACTTGATTCTCAAGTAATTCATAACTGACATTCACATTTCATTGTCAAGAATGAGCCACGTGTCTCCACTCAGCTGTGACAAGGCCAAGCAATATAGTTTACCTCTATAAACAGGCACAGGAAGTGGCTTTTTTGAGCACCTAACTCTTTGCTGGAGTAGGGTTGAAGGTTTGAGAAGAAAGGGTGATAAATTATTTTAAGTCATTAGGAAAATTAAAATATTATATAGGAAAACTGCTGAGCAGAACTAAAGGCTTCCTTGAGTTTTAGTATTAAAGTGAGAGTATTAACATGGTTGGATATTGGTTTTTAAAGTTGTAGTCATATTTTCAGAGTTAGGGTAGTCAGTGGGGTTGTGATGTTTCTGCTTATGATGGGGCAAGAGCCTGGTCACTCATCCTATGCAAATCACTGAACAGAGTCTACTCCCTACTCCAACTCTTTAATATAAAAATAAAATATTTCTACAGGACCTAGAAAGCTACTAGTTCCACTACTTTTGGCACCTGGAGATGTCTCTAACTTCCATGACTTCATTGTTCCTTAAAATGCAGCTGTCCAGAAAGATAACAGCTCCAGTCTTCCTGGTACTTTGGGAGTTTAAATTAGCAGCCTCCTCTGGGATATAACCACGGTCCCTCTCTTAGAGATAAGAGGAGTTTTATTATCAGTCTGGATAAATGCATTTAACTAAACAAATGTCTACAGGTAGATTTCTCATGGTTTGTAAAGAATCTTATGAGGTTAGAACTTTTTACAGAAAACACAGAAAAAAGCAGGAAAGTTTTATTTCCCCCATACCTAACAATGTAACAAAGAGGGTATCTCCTTTTTTATTGCCAGCTAACAGATCATCACAATTAATTTTAGGGTTCAAATTGACTTTCATATTTGCTTCTGACAAAGTTAACAAATTATGATTTTACTGAGATGGGATTAGATAATTTTGTGTTCCACATAAATGCAGACTACTAAGAAATTGTTTCTAAATTTCAAAGAATAACTGCTGGTTTCTGACTAAACATTAATAGTAACTGATACTGGTCAAACACTAACCTTGGGTCAGGTACTTTTTTAATTGCCTCATTCTATTAACTCGTTTATTTCCCACAATCCAATAGGTAAATACTATTAACAACTCCATTTTACATGTAAGGAAAGCGAGGTAAAGAAGTACATATGTAGTTGCAGTGTGACCTAAATCTGAATCTAAAACTCTATTCTTTTAATTATTGTGCTCTAATAGTCTCAATATAGTGAAGTGTACAACATCGATTCTCTCTCATGTATATCCAAGCCATGAGATTTCATTGAAATAAGACAGAGGTTAGTGGATCAACTGAATTAACTACACCTTAATAGAAGTGATGAATAAAAGCAATCATATACTAAGGTATAATATTTCCAATAAAATATTGACATCATTGGACTCATCAAGGAACGAATGAATATAGGTGAATAATAAAATAGCGAGCTAGAATGTAAGTCTAAGAATTCAATCAGAAAGCATCAGGAATAAATAAAGAGAAAACATAAATGTAAGGTAAAGTGATATGGTAGATAGAAATAGATGTATTCACTTACATGTAAAATAATTTCTACAAGAAAGGAATATATGTGCAGGCATATATATTTGAAAAAATAATGACAAGGAATTGCCAGAAAAACAGAAATATATTGAAAAAGTTAATGGCATGCCAAATAATGTAGGTAAAAAAAATTCACAGCTAAAAACAATTTAGTCAAATTAAATATCAAAGACAAGGATGAAATTCCAAAACCTTCAAAGAATAAAAACTACAAATAATAAGAATTATATTGACATATCTCAGCAAAAACAACGATTATAAAAGAACAGTGGAGTAATAATATTTCCAAAATATCAAAGGAAAATAACTTAAACCTCAAGTTTTATATCTAGTAAAATTAATTTAAATATGAGATAAAAATGAATATATTAAGTATTAAGGGTCATATTAATCTTGGAAATTTAAGCAAAGAATCTTTTTAAAATAAACTTGAAAAAAAATCCTAACAGAAAAAGAGGATATGCATAAGGATATTGTGAAATATAGGTAACTGGCTAAATAAAATTTGCTCTGGTATGAATATACAGTCACAAAAGGGTAATACAGTATTAGGATTCTTCAGAGAAACAGCTATAAATTAATACAAGAAATAAGAAATTAGGAAGGAAATTAAAAATAAATATGTATGTGAAAACAAACATATGATGCCAACTTAGGGTCACTACCTCAAAAATAAAATTTAAATATATAGATATGAAACAAGAAAAGGAAAAAGAAAGACACAAAAGAAAATATAATAATGCTTTTAACAATAATCATAACATTATTGAATGGCTGAAATAGCTGACTGAAGTTTTCAATGTAATAAATGTAAATGTTTTAAAACTCATTTTTAAAATGGTAGAGACTCAAAGCCTGGGAGATAAAGAAAGATGTGGTAAAAGGATTGCTATAAAGACAATTTTTAAAACAGAGTTTGTAAGTGTTTAAACCAATAGATGAAAAAGATATGTCAGGTAAATGTTCTGGCAAAGAATGCTATGGCAGACTTTTTAAATCAGAAAATCTAGAATAAAAAAATAAAACAAAACAATCCTCAAAATGGGCAAAGAGGGACACTGTTTACCATCAGTAGGAAAAATAAATGAAGATAAAATCATAGTGAAAATGTGTACCTAATAAAATATCCTCAAAATATATCCAGGAATAACTAATCGATCATAGACAGATACAGGCAGATGTAACATAGCACTCACAACTGGATATGTGAAGCAGACAGAAATAAACAAATAAGATTTAAATAATAGGAGTAATTACTTAGAAGTCCTTATTTTCTATATATGTGTGCATAATTTTCAATAAGAAATAATCATGACAGATTTTTCCAGCAGTAAAATTAGTGCTAAGTGAAGTTCATCTAAAGTGCTATTTACTTATAACTAGGGAACTCCTAATGATTTACATACATGTGAGATCCTAAGAAATATTGGTGATTTTTCTTTCAAGTAAGTTAGATTAATCACAATGGAGCAATGAGGAAAGGTTTTGGAATTAAGCTCACTATAAATATTTGCAATAATAAGGGAATGTATTAAGTACTTAGGACAAAACAAAATAAAAAGAAAGAACATCAAAATACTAAAGAATGATATATAACTCCTTCTAATCTCACAATTAATTACTTAATATATTTGGTTCTGAAATGCCTGACTACTGACACATCTTTATTCAAGTTAATATTGTTAAAAGTGTTTCAAATGCTCTCAAATGAAAAGATATACAAAGAATAACAAAGGCAATATAAGGTTTGATCCCAAGGAAATTGGGTATATTATATCCCTCTACAAAAAAATAAATTTTTACTTTAAAGATGAAAAATGTTGCTTAGCTTTTGCAGTTTTAGAAACAATTATTGTTTATATGCATGGCAATAGATAGGATCTATGTTTCTTCCTCATTTTTGACTTCTTTAGGACTTGACTGCAGTTAACCTTTGCAACTCATTCAATGAGAAACTCCAGTGAACTGTGTCACCATACACAAGTAATGGTTGAGTGGTCTATAATAAATGAAAATGCCACCACTGCTTAGCAATTAGCTTATGGATCATCTCCAACCACTTAGAAACTCTTGTATGCAGCATTTAAGCAAGCTGGATGATTTAAATTATACTTAGAGCGAATGGCAATATTCAATTACTAGAGGGTTCATTGTGTGGAATTGTCACCATTATGATTAACAGCCCTTATGAAAAACAATTAATTTGGTGTCTTGTTGCTAGGTCAACTATAAAAGCTAATTTCCTTGAGGAAAATAATTATATTTATTGGTACATACCCTTTTATAATGTTTTTATCTAAAACATAACATGATCCCTTTAAGAAAAAGTTGCAGAACTTTGTGAAAATTTATGTTCAACATTAATCTAGGGAGAAATAAAGAATTAGTCATTTATTATTATTATTATTATTATTATTATTATTTTAATAAAAGAACACAGTGACAGGTAAAGGAAAATAAAAGCTTCAATTTACCCAGAAATCAGGTGTACTTTCTCATATTTCAAATCTATCTTTGGGAACTCAATTACCCACAGTCAAGGAAGGAATGACAGCTAGACAAGGCATTTGATTTCTTATAAAAGAGTTCAAGTACCAAGGAGATATTTTTCATTCCAAACCCTCCAACATAAAACAGAAATAACTAACTCATCTGACTAAACCACTGCATTAAAAAGAAAACAAGAAACAAAACAACACAGCCTTTTTCACCAAATGATTTCAATTGGTATACAAAAGAACTGTTCTTGGCTTATTCATATTACCTTGGATGAGGTGAGAAAACACTGCTCTGTTCTTTTAAAAAATCACTGTCTGCTCATGTTTATACTCTTTTCTGAAGGAGATAAGATTTAATATCATTCTACTCTATGAAGCCCTCAAAATCAAGTCAATGAGTTGGATAGTTTGCTTTTATGGTGGTTACATTTGTTGCATCTATATTTTTATTTATGTATCTTTAGGTGATTATACCTACCTGAAGCCCCAGTGGGTTTGTCTGGACTATGTCTTAACCTCGTTTCTAGTCTTCATTTCCTTTACAAAATTATTACCTAATTGTGTTAAATAATCCTTTACAGTATATCTCCATCATCACTAATTTTTCTTTTTCCATTAATTAAATTCTTTGGGTTCATACAAATATTTCTGACATCATAAACTGTTATTGTTCTGGGTTTTTCACATGCCTTTACAAATACAAAAATTCATAAAGCTACATAATTGTAAGTGAATCTGAAGGACATTGGATTTAACTCTTTATTCATTACACAAGTGACAAATACCACTTGAGAAGTTTTGTGATTGTAGTTTCACAAAGTAATTTGTTGTCTGTATTTATCTTTTTGAACAATCTAATCATTGAATATTCCAAGGTCTTCTCTTCTGAAAATCAACATCCCCCTATATATGTTCTATTGCCTTTTCACACTGCATTGTAACAATACTTATGATAAGTTATGCATTTCATTAAGAAAACTTAAGGTGCTTTAACTCACCTCTATATCCTCTATTTTTATATAGTATATGTCCTAAAAAAATTTGCTAAATGAATAAAACAGTAACTTATGTTATTCATTTTATGCAGTAATGTACTAATAACTTAGAACAGAGAATTGTTTTAGGAGATACAGAGACATTGATAAAATAAAATAATACTATCCAATAATACTGGAAATAATGATGATAGTGGGGTATCCAAAAATCCCTCCCAGTATGACATAATAAGACTCAGAAGCCACATGGTTTACTTTTAAACCAATTAATCTAGACAAAATCCAAAAATATATTCTCACAGATTTGCTAGAGGATGCAAATTGATCAGGTATTTCATTAAGTAGGTTATAGAAAAGGAGAAAAAAACTAAAAGAAAGAAAAAATCCTACCACCATCTCTAAATTATATAGAACTTTATGGCTTATAAAATTTATTTGGGATGATAGCTTGTTGATGCTCAGAAGAAAATTATAAAAATCCCTTTGGTTTTTTTATACCCATTTTACAGTCAAGGAAAGTGATTCTCAAACATTTAAGAGACTTCCACAAATGGTACAGAAATTTGAACAAAGAAATTCTTGGTTTGCTTTGATTCTCAAAGTATGGTCCTTGGATCAACAGCAATGACATTATCTGGGACCTTATTGGAAATGTGGAGTCTTAGACACCAAATGTACAGAAACAAAATCTGACTTTAAACATGTTTCTCAGGTGATATGTATGCATATGTAATATAATATTTGAGAAGTGCTAGTCTAGTTCTCTTCATACTATATCAGACCTACCATGACACTAACAAATGAGGCATTATTTAAAATACTGTGACATTTTTAGAAATAGTGGAGATGGAGGACTAAAATTCAAATTTACACAATACTGCCTGTTGAGCAGATGTTACAAATATTTAGGAGTGTTTGTCTTACTTGTTTTTCATAGAAAGAAGTTTTACGGTAGAATGAGAGGCTTCAAATGAATAACAAAAAATAATGCGAGGAAAGGGTAAGGTTCAGTGTTTTGGTGAACTGAATGTATAAAACTAAGACTAGGATTAAGTGTATGTGATTTGTGACATCTTTAAGGATACTGAATACAGCTTCCTTCCTTTCTGTCCTCATAGTGCCTAGCAAGTTATTATGTTTGTTTGAAGAGAATTTGCTGTGACAAGTAATTAAAAATATAAAAATTAAAGGGTGTCAGAAAATATAATTCTATAACATGCATTAGACATTGTAAAGACAGAATATTTTACATGAGAAAATATGAATAAATATAGAAACATTTACTTGGAGTTTCCCTAAAGTGTCTTTGGATTTCCAAAATAAGGACTAAAAATGTATGATTTAAAGACAACAAAGAAATTCCCAGCTGACCTCAAATGACTGAACCCTGTAGAAGGTGGATAAAAGTTTCCTTTTATTCCCTTTGGGTGAAATAGAACATTCTGAGGTTTTAAATGTATGAATGCATGGATAAGCAGCTCCTCCTTTCGCTGCAAGTTCCCATTCATCCCCTACACACATTCATCCTTGTTATGGATAGATTGTACTGAAATCTCTACTGAAAACTCAGTTCTCAAGCAGAATATGGCTTCTCAAAAGACAAAAGTTCTGAGCACTACGAATAATACTGAAGCCTCTCTATACTATTATCACCAACCTTTAAGAGCTACATGCTGAAATGATCGATCAATGTACAGTACTTAATGAAGCAAGAACTACCTGAAGCATAGCTTTAAAGGGGGTTTAAAAATAAATGCATCATGAAACATCTTCTTCAAAATAAAAACAGTATGATGAGGTATAAATCATTTCATTATGTTAGCTTTCACTTGTTGAGCATGAAACTTCAGGAAATTGAGCAACATTCCTGTCTCATTTTCCAATGAAGATAACACCATTCCTTCATTTATACACTCTCTTAACAAATATTCATTGGATGAACAAGACAAACAAAATCTTTGCTTTACTGGAGGATGGGCAATTTAATGAAGTGCAAACAAATAAACCATATCCAATAATCTACCAATAAGTGCTGTGAAGGAATTAAATGAGAATAAAATGAAAAAGACTGAAAGATTACTGAAAGTTAATTACATATGAAAGCTAGAGAAGCCATCTCTGAAGAAGAGATAATGTTTGAGCCAGGAAGTAAGAGATGATAAAGCACTAATGACTGGAGAAGCCAGGAAATAATATCCAAGATACATGAGATAACTCTTTTCAGAGCTATGAAAATTATGATACACACACACACACACACACATACACACATGTTAGGTACCATTTATTGACTGCCAGGTACTTATTCTTTACTTAGAAGTGTATATTCTATGTTTAATATTATCTCATATATTTCTTAAAACAACCCTGAGAAGTATGTTTATTGTTTCCATGTGACAATTTGCCAGACAAGAAAATAGAGTTAAGAGAATTTAAGTAACTTAGCTGACATTATGCAACTAAGAGATTGAACTGACCATTGATTCCAGATCTGTCTAAATATGAACAGGCCCTTTCTTTTACCAAACAAGTTTCATATATGCACTGGATAAACTGTAAGTGCTATGGGAGAATGGAAGGAAGACAATTTAATACACTTCATTCAAATATTATTTAAATTAATTAACTAATCTAATCAATTAATTATAAGACAGTTTTCCTTCACCTTTAAAAATTTCAAAAATGAAATGATGTATCAAACTAAAATAATAAGTAAACATTTTGTTATTTGCTGTATGTCAATTCTCCATTATATTTATTAAATCCTAAGGACATTTTTTAATCATTGATTATATTTTTAATACTTTTGTCTCTTTAAATAAAAGAATTTTAAAACAAACATAATAATGACAAAAACCTGTGGCATTAATAATATGTTACATATGAGAAGATTGTCAATGCCTCAGCTTTCCTTAGTGAAAACCATGTGACTGTCATTTAATTACAAGGATGTACAGAAATGGAATGCCCTGATTGCAGAATATACATATTACAAAAAACCAGTGTGGGTGACTGCCAGAGAGTGAACAATGTCTACAAAAATTTTAGTAATATTTATAAAGTTGGTTATAGTTTGAGATTGATACTACCAAAAATTCAATATACATTGTCTAAAAAAAAAGTACATGGAATTCTAAAATATATATATTTCTAAGAAGATAGAGAAGGCAAAAGAAAGTTAAGCCTCTAGCCAAGTTTAGAGCAGCAATCTTTACAAAAAGATACCTGCCCACTGATTTTGATTCCTTCACAATAACAAGATGTTCAAATCGATGTCATGGAAATATCAGTTACTGTAAAACCATATTTATTTGGTTAGAAGAGATGGCAAAGAGTATTTATACCACTTTCATAACTCTAAGAAGATTGAATAAGACATCACAAATATATATCTGTGTAACACTGGGTGGAAAATATGTTCCTAGCCCTAGGCAAATAACTTTTGAGGCCGAAATCAGTCAAAGGCAGAAATAAAATGGGAGAAACCCATTTACTGATTACAAGCACTCGCCCATATCTCTCATGACCTGACTTCAAAAAAGGGACCCCACCAAACTTCTCCTGTCCAGGTATGCTGTCGCTCCCTGACCCTTGTAATCACCTGTTGATATACAGATAGACTACTTCTTCCCACCCCTTGGAAGTACCTACTGATATGTAGATGCACTAAAGGTGAGAGATTCTGGAAATATTGCAATTTAAACCACAATCTTCAGTAAATAACATGGAGCAAAGAGACTGTAAATTATACATAGAACTATTTACATTTAAGGATCAAATAATTTATTTACCTTCATAAAATTATTTACTGTCATGGACAAAATATTAAAAAATAATGTATATGCTTGCTTCTAAGCTTTAGTATTTTGTGTCAACATTTCAAAATAGTTTTCTGCAATTTGTTTTACAATATCACACTGCAATATAGGAAACACTAAGAAGGTGCCATTAGTTTCAGACAATGATCATTATATTTTAAGGAAAAAGCATAATAAAATTAAATATATTTTAAAAAAAGAAAACAAATGACCCTGAATTACCCCTACTTACTTTGGGATGATGAAGAGAATGAAGGGAGTATGGTTTAGAAGAGTGGTTTATAAAAGTATGGATAAAACTTGTAACAGTGAAATTGTGCTAGGCTGAGGAGAGACTCACTACAGATAAAACATATACTTCATCTATAATTTATAGAATTCTGTAATTTTTTTTCTTTTTCTTGTGATTTTCAGATGAAAATCCCAAGAATATTCATAATTTGGATTTTACTAATGAGGGGTAGGACCTAGGTGGAGAATTCCCTAGTATTGGGGGGAAATTAAACTTGCTTTTATCTGAATAATATATTCTTTTCCTGTAGTGAAATCATATCCAACTAATTTTGTTCTTTGGTCTTGGGGTATTTTTACTTTTATTTTTCTTTTGCTAGATTCAAGTTATATTCAATGTTACTTAGATGTGTTATTTTCAACAATGGACTCCTGGAATTTTACTGTGACTTAAGGCAATAATGTAACACAGTTTATTGATTTTTACTGCATATAGAACATACATTTACCCTCTATTCATTAACCTTGCAAAAATAATTGACTTAATGAAAACACTTGGAAATGTTTGTTGCTTTATTTTACCAACATTTGAAAAAAGAGCTAGTACCCAATGGCAGGACACAGTAAACCCAAATGATTGCTTGAAATGAGGCAGAACATAAATTGCAGTATTTTATTTCATGAACATAAATTTCTTCATTTGGAGAGAAAAATGTGTCTACATTCCAGAATGTATCTGCATTAACCAGGTTTTTTATTTTCTGCATTGATACTTTGATATCTGGAGTCTGGTTGACCATGCAGGGACTATTCTCTCAGGCAAGGTTAGCCAATACCTAGAGACAGTAAACAGGTCTTCCAGGAGGGCACATTTCAAATGCAATCCAACCAACCTAGAGCTTCTATGCCCAGCTACCTTCTCTACTGGGCTTCACACTCTGGGCCCCAATCTTACCTGCCCTAGTCTCCCCAGCTAGACAGAGGACTGTTCCCATACCCCAAAATCCACTGAAATTATTCAAACCAGCAATCCTAAGCCTCTTGATGTTGCCTCAGTTATTCCTTCCCAAGGAAACCTCCGTGTGGGCTGTTCCTACAGTTGCTCCTCTCCCTCTGACTCCTGACTGACCCTAGTGTTACCCTGTGTGGCTTTCCTAAGGGGCGGATTACCCCCACTCTTAGGATCTGTGAACCTAACAACTGTATTTTCAACAGCTGTCACATCTCCTTACCTGTTGGTCTTATCATACCTAAATAATAAAATCAATATTAAAACTGTATCATGATATATTTTTCTGGCTAGAAGAAGTATACTACTATATTTTTAAAGGTAAATAGGTCCTGAGTTACCAAAGTTATGTTGATATTGCTGAGTTTCAATAGAAACATTTAAAGATTTTTTTTCTTTCTTTCTTTCTGGACTGCAAAAAAGCTGAGGGAAAGATACATGCCAAAATTGCTCATTTCAAATTAAGCTAGGATGGCACAGAATAAACAACAGGTTAAGACTCTTGATCTTTTTAAATTTGTCACAAACCATTGTTTTTTCTTGTAGGAAGACCATGCAAATATGTAGTGAACTTTGGATACTTGGAAATCAAAGATCATCTTGTCAGGAATCATGCAATTTCCAGTAAGCTTTAAGGTAATTTGACCTTCTGTTATCCACTTACAATTTGTACTGAACACTGACTAGGTGCCCAGCATTGCAATAGGTGTTGTGGATATACTGCTGAATAAAAAATGTCTCTACTCTTATGGGATTCTCCTCCATATGGTAAATACCACATTTTTTATGTATAATATTCTGAAAACAATAGAAACTTGGTCAAGGGAAAGAGATAAGGACTTGATGTCTGCCAAGTGATTCAATATAGTAACAATGCATTTGATATGCACAAATGCCATTAGATTACCAATAAATTAGAGAAAAGAGCAAGTCAGCTTCTTTCCCTACACACAGTAATGCATAAGTAAGACATGTCAGAATTATTCTGGTCTTTGAGAATATATTTTAGGTAATAAAATATATTAGCTTAAACCCAATTTCCAGCATGGTGAATTGAGGAGATACATATATCCACCATACCAACTAAACATAATAGAAAGATGGAAAAATATAAAAAGTTATTTTAGACATATACCAATCACTAAAATAATGACTTGATAAGATATTGACAAGACATTAAATATAAACTCAGAGCCAAAGCAGTAAACTTAATTACACACTGCTTTGCGCCTGCTAACCTCTTAGCAATACATCATCATGGCCTCTGTATTGTAACAGGTAGGATACAGCTGAAAGTTTTTCCAGGCTTACACTTGATTTAAGGAGTGTCTAGAGAAAACCAAAAACAGGGGACACAGGAAAGAACACTGCAGGAAACTGAATCCTCTGAAACCCACCATTCCAGCAAACAGTAAAACTAGCTGAACTCCTAGCCAGATAAATGTAAAATTTCACATTAAAAGACTATCTCTCACAGTCCTTATTACCTGATACATCATGTACAGCTTTCAACAGAAAATTATAAGGCATGCTAAATGACAAAATACAGGCACACATATACACATACAGACACACACAAAAGCAACATACAATTAACTTTAAAGAGAACATTTTTAGATCTTGGAAATGATTTAAATATTTAGAAGCATTTTCAAGAAATGCAGGGCAAGATTAAACTAAAGGAAAATATATGTGGGAATTACTTTGCCTAACAAAAACCAAATCATCATATTGTTTTTTCCTTCTTAACTTATTTGCAGAATACTTGGTAAATATAATCAATGTATAATTGAATTTTAATTTATATTGTTGTAAGTGATTTAAGAGTTATGCCAAATCCTTTTAGAATGATACACCCCTATAATTATTCAATGCTTTATGATATATAATTTTTTCATCATCAATGAAGTTAATATGATAGGCAGAGAAAACAAATAAGAATAATCAACTTCAATTCTGTCAAATGTACAAAAGCCATGATATAGTAGAGGGGCTTTCAGTCTAAATTTCCATCTTAATGTTGCTTTTTGCTACAATATACAGACATCCAGCTTCCAGATAAACAATTTGAAAACCAGCCAAATGGAAACCAATAAGTGTTTTAAAATCTTTTATTTTAATGTTGTCCAATGAGCAATAATATTTTCAATTTAAGTTTTTGAAAATAAAGGTTTTAATTCATTAAGGAAGATGAAAACACAAACTCATCAGGCTGATAAGTATAGCCAAACAGTAAGCTGCAAATATCTAATTTCTACATTAAATAGAAACACTGAATAATGGGTACAATTTGATTCTCATATTCAATTATATGAATGTTCGGAAATATTTAACAGATTGAGAATTCCCAGTCACATTCTGATTTGCCCTCTGGTTAACTGGAGGCTACCACTACATCAGAGTATAAGGGAAAATAACAGTTTTTATAATTGGTTGATCTGTTTTATTGTGTTTTGGTAGGAAGGTCAAAAAGGGTTCTCTATTGAAAGCATATTTTGCAGAAAATAATGAAAGTCAACCACAATCCTACTAAGAATTATTAAATGGCTTTATTGTTGCCTATCATTATACACTGTATATACAAACTCAATTTTTTCATTCATTCAATTAAAGTTCATATTCCTGATATATACATAGTCATGTCAAAGATTATTATTTCAAGGAATTACATAGCTTTGAGATTTTTTACATGCTTTAGTTATAGTGCTTATCATCATATTTCTTTGTGGATGATACATAAAAGATTTTAGATATCTTTGGGAAATGCAGAAATTCCCTGTCCCCAAGAAGGCATCCAAACTTTCCAATTGTTTGTTCACTTATACAAAATTAAGTGTGTATATCACTAAGATTTCATTGTATGTGAGTCTTGTGTGGCCATATTTGAGGGGGGATTTTTATGTCCAAACAGAGTACATTTGTACTTTGAGGGTACAAATGCAGTATTTGATAATGGGACCAAATACACCATGGCTTAAAGCTCAGTTCTGGAGTCAGACAGACCTGAGTAAAATCCAGGATATCCCATTTGAACCTTTTCTTTTGAAAATGTTTCAAAAATTTTTTTAATTCTGAAGATATTTCTTAGCCTCACTTAGTCTGATTTATGATTGCAAAATATGGATAAAGATGATATATGCCTCATAGAAATGCAAAAAGCAGGATCTGGTAAATGTTTTCTATAAAAGGCCAGACAGTAAATACTTTACATTTTGTGTGCCATAAGGTTTCTTTTTCAACTTTTCAACCTCTGCCATTGTGACACAATAATGCACAAACAAATGGGTAAATTTGTATTTTTATAAAAATGTGTTTATGACAACAGTCAGTGGACCAGATTTGTCCCATGTGACATAGTTTGCCAACCCCTGTCTATAGAAAGAAACTATTTATAATTATGACACTCACCTCCCCAAACAAACATGTACTACAAAAGACAAACAAACCAAAATAGAAAAGTTTAGAAAAGTAGACCATGATACGGGGAGCGGGTAACGAACTAATTTTAATTTCTTTTGCAAACAAATACCATGAGCAAAATCAAAGGCAAGAAAATATTAGAAAAACAGGTTTGAAATGCACATCACAGTTAAAGTGAGAATTGCTTCAACAATTAAAGCATATCTACAAAACAAATAAGCAAATGATCTAATACTCAGTAGAAGGATCAAGAAATTTTATAAATGGGTATTTCACATAAAGTGGCCCTTAAACATGAAAAATGCTCCATTTCACTAAATATAAGGACATGTTAATTTGTTAATTTATCAGTGTATTAGTATAATCAGTTAAGTTTAATCTAAAAACACATTATCTATCTATATATATGATATATAAATACTTACATATTCAATTCATAGTCTTACAAAATGCCAAAAGCTTGATTATTTACTTTATAGTCCAGGCTATAGCCAAATAGACGTTTTAACTTATTATTGACTTAAAAAATATGGGCACAAAATCCTGTAATGGGATTGTCTAACAATTACACCTCTAAGAATTTATCCCACAGATATATTAGATATATGTAAAATGAGTATGTACTAAGTGAGTCTTTATGTAGTGTTTTTGTAGTGTTGTTGTTTTGGTAATAGCAAAAGTTTATCAATAGGAATGGGTTCAATAAATTATGCTCTATCAGGACAATGGCATGCAATCATCTCAAAAACTAAAAAAGGTTTGTTTGTAATGATATGGATGAATTACAATATATATTGTTAGTTTCAAAGAGCAAGGTGTAATTTAGAGATCAAGAACAGTGTGTATAGAATATAATTTTTCTTTAAAAAATACTGTATTTTTACATTTTGAAAGTTTCTAAAGAGACGTGTGATTGATAACTGGCAGTGATTATGAGATCAAGAGTTCAAAGAAGATACTACTATCACTGATTACCTATTAATTTTCATTGAATTAAAATCATAGGTTGGGCATCATGGGTGAAAGGGAGACATTACTTTTCACTGATTAAATTGGAATACTTACTGAATTTGAATTATGTAAAGATGTAACTGACTCAAATATTAAATTTATAAAAAATAAAAGGATTATATATATATACATACACATAACTCATCAACATCTAAAGTTTATTCACATCCTTGTCTAAGATCCTATTTATTTTAGACACGGATGTATACAAAGAAGTACAGATATTGATAGATTATAATTTTTTGAATGCGACTATTATAAATTCTGGTGCACAGGAAATTTCCTCATATTGCTATATGGCAAAAAGATACCTAAAAACAAACAAACAAACAAAATCCTCCTACATTCCTACAAAAAGGCTAAATTTATAAGTGGAATTGATATTTATAGGAGAGGATAAATTTTATTCCATTAATTGTCCACAGCTATAACACCACTGGCAAGTGTATAGTCCAAATTCTGGGCCAAAAAATGCTCAGCTTGTAGACTAGCAAATAATAAAAAGTCATAAAGTTTTAGAATTCCTAGCTTATAAAGCAAATGGACAAATAATGTATCTTCTTATAAATGCTGATAATTAGTTGAAATGTTATTAAGTAAAAGAAAATAAAGCATTGTGTTTATTTTCACTTTATTCGCTGCAAAAAATAAGGAACCCTTGTGGTGGTGAGTATAGCACTGAAACTCCAGAACAGTGATTAAAATCTTTGTTCGACCACTTAAAAGTTGCTGATTGAATTCCCTAGTTTATTTTAATAATTCATAACATATGGAAAATATTCCCTTTGTCACAAACCACAAATTTAAGTGTATGATAGATATTGTGGGTAAAATTGTAATATTCCAGAATCTCTCTCCTGGCTCTAGTACATCTCCATATGAACAGTCGTTCCTAAGGGATGAAGAGAAGTAGTTCATCTCCATATCAATGGGTAATTACCTGGGCGACCAAGGGCTTGTCTGAACCTGAGAGGTTGGGAAGAGGCTTTCACTTGCTTCTGCTGGAGCAGGAGACAGACGACCCCAGGACCACAGTTTGTAAGCAATAAATGGGTTTTAAACCTTATTTTTCCCTTTGACTTATTTCAGTTTTAGAGGTATTTTGCCCCAGGATTTCCTCTCCCTGGAGTTACAGATGTAGACATACTTATCACCACATTATGCACTATGAAAGCATTAACTAATATTGGTTCATGCTGAATCATAAACACTTTTTTGTATAAACATAAAAATGGTTTTTTTTATAAACCACCCTACAAATTACAGCCACTATCCAGTTAGAAACCAAGATTGTTTATCCTGAGATTATTTAGGCCTTTTTTTTGACAGAATCCATTATTTTGAATGAATATATATCATTGTTGTATCAACTAAGTGTCAAATCCATTTCTTTCCAAATATTTTGCAAAATAGTGTGAATGGAGCCTCCATCTCATTTTTGAACTAAAAAGCATAGTTATTCATTGGGTGCATTGACCTGACTATAAAACACCCATAATGAAACCTAACATTCTTTACAGAAACAATAGCTTTACATTTTAAATATTTTCTGACACTTGAAATACAACTTGTTCCTGAAATTCTTAATCATAAATATCTGTATAGTCTGTTGAAAACAATTATAATAAAAACCACAATAAATATACTTTCTTTATCCTAAATCAGAAAGCAAGTTTGGTAAGTTCCTTCCTTCATTGTCCATCTATACCCACCACCTTACAATTTGTATCTCTTAGATAAAAATACATGATCTATGTAAGTATATGACTCTGTATCATATATGATTATATTAATATTTTATATAGTAATGTATTTGTGCTATACTATAAATTTATATAAGTATAAATATATGACTCTATCACTTTTATATAAGAAGGTCTGTCAATGCCAAGCAAATAAAATTGAATTCTTACAATATACCAGAATTAAATACATACAATAAGTACTAATCAATTAGAGCCACATATTACTGTCATATAAATAGACAGAATAATGGGAAAGGAGAGACACTTTATAAATACACCTAAATGCATTTTCCAATTTAGGATATGTTTAAAGTATTATCTCAATTTGTGGTAGTAAATAGGCTTGGAAAGACTAAATGGCATTATGGGGAAAAAATAAAATCTATAACTTATGAAGAAAAACTCCAGAAGTAGTCAAGTACTTAAATTAAAAACAATGAACCATAACAGAATAAAAGGAAATGTGACTGTCAGGGTCTGGGGTTTGCCTTTGAAGTTTTGGGGCAACGCAAAGAGCAAGGAAAGCAGAGGGAGTCGTCATGGAGGGTACTCAAAAGAGGCCACTTTATTCTGCATAAAGCTGTACTTCCTATACTGCTATGGTACTAATTTAAGGTTGCATAAATATTGAAGGCGCACATGTATGTGGCCTTCATGGCCAGATGTCCGGCTGTCAAGGCCCTTATCTAGCTCCTTTCTCATGGGTACAACAAACTGTGTTCTCAGGTTTCTCAAGGCCAGACATACGTGACTCCATACAAGGCCAGGCATTTTGGGGGTGAAGCAGTGGACAGCTGTCCTCAGAACAGCAAGGAAAGTGAGGGGTGGGTGCCTTCCCTATAGTGACTTCATTTTTACTCTAAGACTAAGGAAAAAAAATCCCAAAGTCATAAAAGATTGAAATGTTCTTTCAATATCTATAGATTCAGATATAGATATAGACATAGGTAGAAAAATGTTACTATATGCACTATACATACAGGGCTAATCCTTCACATAAATGGATCTACAAACTGATTTTTAAAGAATAGAAAACAAAGAGTGTGAAAAACAGGTTCAAAATAAGGAAAGATCCATTACACTTAGAACACTAGTATTAAATATTCCTCAGAATAAGAAAAATACACATTAAAGTACATCAAGATACTTACTGATTTTCACCTCTCAGTTTTATAAAAGGCAAATGTTCAATAATACCTTGTGTTTGTGAAAGTGGGGAGAAAAAGGCTAATAGGAATATAAATTTGAAACCAGTGAAGGAAAGTGACATCTTCCAAACATACAGAAATTGTATTGTATATAAATATGTATGTATCTATTTATATATCTATATGTACATATCTATATCTAAGTAAGTTTAGGTCTAGGTCTTGGCCTAGGTGATAACTATATCTATACATATCTTCTAACTCAGTAATTCTACTGCTCCGCATTACACATTCAGGGAGCGCTAGAGACGCACAGGATTAAAATGACAAGTATACACATGTATTCATCACAGTATAGTTCACAATAACTAAAGGATAGAATCAACTTAAATGCACACTTCTAGGTAGCTTTTAAATAAATGGTAGCATACTCTTAAAAGCAAGTAATTTTAAAAACATTATTCACAAAAATATACACTTAAATGAAGACTGAGGAGGCTATGCACAGATGGTAAAGATCACCAAAATATATTAAGTGAAAAAAAGCCAGGTGTCCAACAAAGAGTATCCTATTCTACATTTTACATGAACTAATAAAAGCATAAATATATTTTTATTAATCAAAAATACTCTGAAAGTTTAAACAGAAAACCAGTATGAGTGTTTATCAGTGGTGGTGGGATTCCCAATTAGAGGATCAGGATTCAGGAGGGCTGAGAACAGGTACAGAAGCGAAAACCTTTACACTTTGTAACTGTTTGGGTTTTTTTTTAATCATGTGGTCACACCGTCTGCTTCATATGCAATGTAGAGAAAAGGAAGACTAAAACAAAACAAAACTGCACAGCTGACTCGGGCTTTAAGTCATTAGTTGAAGAACAACTTGGTAGTCGCCTGTGACTGTTATTTGCCCCGTGGCCGGTCAGTTGGTTACAATGTCTGGCCTGAGGGTGTTTCTGTCTTTTCGTCTTTCTTGACCATTTTTCCCTGGAGCCATTTCTCAGCTAAAGTACAAGAATTTAAACTTCTTCACTTACAGTCACTACAGATAGAAATAAAAAGTTGTTAACGTTTTTTTACTGAGCAGCATTTTAAGGTTAATTTTTATCCTTTTTTAGCATTAAGTCCATAGGACAGTGGCTCCTGCAAAACACTGGGCAGCCTAGATAGGGAAAATCATTTTCACAAACATTATCTAACTTAATATTTGAACTACTAACCATAATTATTCCTCCAAAAATGGAGGCAAAAATAGACTCTCCAACTCATTAAATGGTCTAAGCTCACAAAATAAGTACTAATTCAGGCTTAGCACTAAGCTGTACTATTGATTCATAATATCCTTTCTCTACTATACTGCTCACCCAGAAGTCTTTATACAGGAACTATCTCTTTAATGGATTAAGTTGATATCATTGATCACCCACAGTCCAGGAGGCTGATTTTCAGCTGCTTTGGAAATAAATGAAGACCAAGTAAATGAGAACAAGCAAAGACTATTTATTAAAGCTTGCTACAGGAAGGGAGTCAGCCACCATCCCTTGTGTGCAGCAGAGACTCAAGGGCAGGAAGAAGCGGGGGAAGCTTTTGTGAAGAAAGGGAGGGCTTCAAGTCTTCTCTGATTGGAGACTGTTGGCACGGGGAAGCTAGAGTGGCTAACAGGAAACAGGACATCCTATGTGATTGATTAGGGGAGAATGTTTGGGTTTCTCTGGTTGGTTTTAAGTTGGAAGTAGGAGGAAAATTAGAGAAGCTATCTATTACTGAACAAGTCCCAACTTGATTACTGTAGAAGTTGTGGGTCAGAGTGATATTTTTATAAATGCCCTGGCCTTTGTCCCTTTGTCCTTTCAGTCTCTCACTGCCCTCAGGGACAGCACTCTCTATTGGGAAAACATATGACGGACTAAACTTTAGAGAGCTTTCTTCCTGACTTCCCTTTCTTTGAGCATGTACTTTACTTGCAAATGTATATTCTTTGCTCCTTTGGATCTAAATCATTTAAAAAGCCTCTTGACATGTTTACAGCCCAGAATGACCTCTTTCAAGGTCTTGTAAGTCATCTCTTTTAAATGAAATCACCAAAGCAGTTAGTGCCCCAGCTCCTAGTCTCTGTGGGAGGGTAGGAGCGTAACTTTTATCTTCTGTGGGCACCTTATTCCAAGTTGTACAACCACCCCCATCAGGAGAAGAAAGTTGATTTTTCCTTTGGGTGAGTTTAACAAACCCAGATCGTCTCATCTCCCCCAACCCAAACTCTTTAAAATTCTCCCACCCTTCATTTCAGAGGAGTTGAGTTCAGACTCTCTCTTTAAATTCAATAGCATCAAATAAAGTCTTCTTTGTCTGTTTAACCTCATTTGGTTAATTTTTTAAAAATTAAAATTTTGCTTTCTCATATGCATCAGTAACATTATAGTGTCATCATTTTTTCTCTTTCATATTTTAAAGAATAAAATAAACAGTTAAATGTGTAAGGTAGAAAGACTAAAGTAAAAATACAATTTAAAATGTTAACAATATAACAATATATAAATGAACATTGGCTAAAATTCTTCATTAGCAAGTTGAATCTTATTTGTATAATCATTGATTAAAACAGAAAAATAAAGTTTACTTAAAAAAATCAATGATGAAATGATATTTAACACAGTACAAAACCTCAGACTAATGAGTGCAAGCTGATCTAAGCAGGGTCTTTTGGACTAAGCAGCTTCAGCAATTTTTTGGCCTTCTTTCTCAAAAAATTGTATGGTCATTATGAGGGTCACTTTGAGGAGTTCCCAACTGGTGTTATCCCAGGACACTTTTTTCTATATGTAATGTTGATTAAGATTGTAATTGTTTCTCTAACTTGGGCCACTCTCCACAATTTCCTGAACACAATCATTAACAGACTATGTAGATTAACAGCTGGTCCATACAGAGAGAGAGATGAGTTTTGAAGGGCTGCCAAAACAAGCAAAAAGGATAAATTATTAGCTGGTCTAAACTGAATATTGGTTGCAAATTCTTAGTAACATTCCATTCATTAGCTTGAGAAAATTATCCTGTACAACACCAGGAAAAGTTTTAACTTTAGATTTTACGTAGACATTTAAACAGCTAAGGGTTACTCAATAAAACCACGTTTTACACACACACGAAAACAAGACAAAACAGAAAAAAAAACCTTCAGCAAACCTATATACATAGAAAGAAAAAAAAAGCTGCCAATATGGAATCATTAACAAGCATTCCTGAATCAGTAGGGAAATGGTGATATGATTAGCTGCCATATCTGTCTGGTCTGATTTGACTTGTTCTTTGTCTTCCAGGTTTAATGTCGTCTCCATCTACCCATCTATTTAATACCTAGTGCTCTTCATGATTCACAAAGCCCTACAGCAGAATGGGAACATCCTTCTTTTACAAATTTAATATCAATAGCAAAGATTTTTGTCTTTTTTCTCTACAATCCATAACTATCTATCTGCTCAATTGTACTGAACCAACAGAGGTTTGATTCCTTTTAATTCCCTCTGACAAATGTAAGCCATGGCTATCAGTTTCTCAGAGAATAGTTTATCTGAATCTATTCTGTGTTCTTAAAATGCTTCAGTTGGGAGGGTTTATGCTTCTCAGATTTTGACAGAAATATAGAAGTTTCCAGAATACTTATAATCTAGAGAAAACTCAGTAAAACAGCCAAATTTTACCAAATTCTTATTGTTTCAGGAAATTTGCACCAGTTTAAAAAAAACAATTTTTATAATCCTGTGACACAGATATTATATAAGTATTATTCTTCAGGTGAAAAACATAAATAAGCGGAGAAACTGTATCATTATCATTATTCAGTATTGACCCTGCATTCCAATGAAGTCCCATGAAGTAATGCCAGTCACCTCTGCAGCTGCAACTGAAGCGGGAAATGGCCCTGGGTCATGATAGCCATGGTGTACATGTCATTTTTATGTACATAGTGTCTACTTCAAGTTCTCAACCTAACGAAGTTATTGGAAACACAGCCATGTTATTATACAACATGATCAATAGTATAATGCAATATATACGTCAAATGTTATAAGAGACCAGTTATTTTCCTCTCAACAAAAAACAAACTAAAATTTAATTAATGCTATGTATATTGTCTTTTGTTTTGAATCACTACAGACCACTGATAGTCCTAAATGAAAATGTACAGTCTAGACTATGCCCTTCTTTATTATTTTGAGGGCTTTTCGCATCCATGCATTTCTTGGCATTTTATCTCCTTATGTGTATCATATCATGATTGATTCCCCTCCAAAGCCCACCCAGATCCTCAGAGAACATCTAAATTTTTAAAGAAGTGTATTTAAAACTATCGACAAAATAAGATATGTGCACTGTTCTGATTATTTTAAATCTGTCTGAATAAAATGTGCAACATCACAAACACTGCATCATCTCCAAACTTCTGTTAAGATGTGTGAGTGGAACTGGTATT
>JAVSCE010008425.1:0-132014 GCA_032199065.1 Smutsia gigantea
TTTTTGTTTTTGTTTTAACCAGGTTTGCCCCTTTTTTCTCACGCAGTTTTGCTATCCTGGGATTGCTTTGTTTAGAATGTATTTCTGCTAAGCTAGTTAAATACAACTAAGATATAAAAGTATTAGGATTGGGAAACAGTTGTGAGAAAAAAACAGAACCACATTTGGGTCCCTCTCATCTCTGTGATACCCACATAAAATAGCTGACAATTCCTGAGCCTGGTTAAAACCCACTTAGTTTAAAGATCTTGAGGTTGGCAAATGTCAATTTATTGCTGGTGTCTAAAGCCCTAAAACCTGTTTTAGTGCGCCACCTACTGGTTCTACTTAAGATTGCTGTCAGTGTTGTGTAATTTCTACAGCATTTGTAGGTGTTTTTTAGCATTCTTTTTAAATGATGGGAATATCCCCAGAGCACACAGTTGCCCATGCATAACAAAAGCCACTACATTTAGGGACTCTGATTCTCCAGTGCATAGATTACTTCTCAGTTATATGGCAAGCATTTTGGAGACAATTGCAGTCATTCCTTTCTGATTCTAGACCAGAACCCAAAGACAAGGTCAATACTATCGGCAAAAAGGGTCTTAGGTCTTAGGCCCAGTAGGTACAGGGTACAGAAGTTTTTTACAAATAAACAAAAGCCTGATTTATGTTAATGTGTTTGATTCTTTTCCTAAATTTGGTTTCTTTCTGGCTTTGCTTCCCTCTCTAGTTTTTATTAAGTTTTTAATTACAGAATTTGTAAATTTAATAATTGACACACAGATGTATATAAAGCTGCCCCACCCCCAACACCCCTCCCAGGAAGCTGTCTTGTTAACTGTTTAGATGTATCCTTTTCTTTGCATGTCCTTCTTCTCTTGTTCCATATCCTGCGACTTTTATTAAAATCATAATCAGTCATCTTAGCAGCTACCAGATTGGAAACAAAAGTGTTGTCAGGCATGTGAATGGACAGTTTGGTTCCATTCATAGTGATATTTTAATTTCACACAGGCTTTTATTTTATTGTCCAGTGATGCATTATTTAGTTAGGAGTTTCAAAATGAGGTGTTCCGTTTCTTTCTCATTCCTTCATTAGCTGAAATACTTCTAGTGAGAACTATCCCTTCATCCACAGCTGGGCGACTCGAGGTACAGTTCTGAACAAACAAACATACCTTCACAATTCTTTTTTAATAAAGATAAGTCAGGCTTTGTTAGGAAGGATGCTTTATATTAGACTTTAGTTTTTTCTCTTACAAGTCTTGCAAAGCACTAATTTCCTTAAATTTAGAAAAGCCATAAAATGTAAAGAGCAAAAGTGATTTAAATAATGTCTTTAAATGATAAAAGATATAGCAGGTTAGTACGTAATTCATTTCTAATGGATTCAGCAGTCATTGCTGTAGACATTTGAAAAAGTCATTGAAGGCTTTATGAGCTAAATGGTGGAGTTAAAATTTGAACCAAAATGAACTCTATCTAGAGCATCTCATCTTAATTCCACTGCTGCTCTCATGGGTAACAGAGGCTGCGGGGTGACGTGAGGTGTGGTATATAGTAAAAGGGGTGGCAGTGGCGCTATTGTGAAGTGACAGGGCCACACACGAGAGCCCACACAGCAGGCTGGCAGCTATTAACTTTTAAACTGAATGTAGTCTGAGGGTTTTTTTAAGGGTGGAGAGGACTGACCTGTACAGCTAAGTATGTCAGCAAAGAGGCAAATGCTTGACATTGATTGGTCCATGGGTTTGAACCAACGAATGTGGTGCTGTGTAGTGTACAGTATGTATGGCCCAGAAATTCTTCATGAATTAATTGATGTAAATTATTTAGAGGGCACGAGTTTTGTTTGTTTTGTGTTCAGTCTCATTTGCTATCCCTAAAAACACAGGTAAAGGCAGTGTCGCCTGACAGGAGTTGCCCTAGAGCCGGGCTAGGATGGAGATCAGCTGCTTGAGTCTCAAGACTGCGGCTCTTTCATTACTTACCTGAGAATATGAGTGCTTTTATTTAGAGGATTTGTATCAGATTATTGCCCAGTGGTATGTAGTGGAGTGGATGAATCTGTAAGAGTAAATTAAATTTGAAAGGCTTGGAGAAGGGGTGGCCAGCCATGGGTCCGGACTACTGAATTATCTGACCTCACTAATAAAAGCAGATATCACATCTTTTGTTTACAGTCTGCTTATGGGGCACCGGACATCAGTTCTTAGAACCTTACCCATCTGTACAGCTGCTAGGCTGCGAATTGGTTAATAATAGATCCCCAGACACAAAAGGGGTTTTCATCCTTCATTATGAAATCATCCATTTTTCACTGGCTGTTAAGGTTTGTTCTTGCTGGGATATGTAAGAGGCTAGTAGCACCATTGATTTGAACAGCCTGGTGTTAAATTGTGTTTGCAGATTATAATACGTCCTGTGACGTAGGAAAATAAAATTTTGAAGTCGGGGCCTTATGCTGAGTTAATGATGATGCTCACGTGCTCTCACGAGACCCACAACATTCCTTTTTCAATGAAGCATAAGAACTACACAGTGTTGCTTTTATAATTGTATGTGAAGATATCGAAGTATAAGCCATAGAGCATGGACACAACAAACTACAGGATTGCTATCATGGAGGTGGGGATGGGGAGTTTTAATACTGAAATACAGGAAGTAATCTAGAACCAGAGACTTTTGCAGTTTTTTCATGGAGAACTCAGTCGAGAACTTGTTCCCCTTCCCACCCAAACCAAGTGATCTATAAAGACCTCACCTTTAACCGCAGTGCTTGATACTTAAACCAAATTTGGATAGTAGGTGCCTGAAGCAAGTTGTTGAATATCTGGGTGGTAGCTGCGCAGTGATTCCATAACCTATGAAATGCAGCTGAATGTTGAGCTGACTGAACAGTTTGTCTTGTGGAAGCAGTCAGCTTGATGTAGATTAGTGTGAGAAGTGGACTAGTATGGAACACAGAGAAAATGGGGGGATAACATGAACTCAATAATAGAAGAAAACAGAAAAACCAAACAGGATCAGGATGGACATTTCCTTTACATTAGGATAAAGATTAGAATATTTCCTAATGAGAAAGAAATTCAAGTGAATACAAGCTAGTAGCCTTCATATATACAGAGTGCTTAGAAAACGAGGTGCAGGGGAAAAGTCAAGATGTCAATATAGGCATCTCTCAAAAGAAGAAATGCAGATGGTAAATAGGAAAAAGATTCAACTTCAATTATTAAATCAACTTAGAATAATAGTTTGCCATTTAGATGCTAACAAATTAACAGGTTTTGTTTTTTTTTTAAGTAATAATACACATTGCTGATAGAAATTTGGGGAAACAGGGTCTATTTGTTGATGAAAATAATAGAACATCTTTGCCGGCTGATACATTAAATGCTTTGGAAAAAATATCCTTGACTCATCCAAGAATTCTCTTTCATAAAATTTATCCTAAAAATTAATTCAGAGTTTGCAAGAGGTTGTAAGTATAAAGATGCTCATTGCTGTGAAATTGTGGAAATTTAGAAGCAGCCTAAATGCCTGATAAAAAGGAGTGATTTAAATAAACTGATCTGCTCACAGAGTGGCACACTGGATTTGTTTTGGAACCATACTTCGTGAAAAAGAAACATTTTCACAATAAATTATCAAATGCAACTATGGATACGAAATGGCATGCAGACTATAATACATTTAAAAAGTTTGGAATATTAAAAATAAAGATATTAGTGATGGTTTAACATTCATATATAATGTGAACTTGTGTTGAGTTGCACAACGGTCTTAAGCAAGATTTGCTGCTCGGTAGGGGCTGTACATATAGTTCCAGAAATGTCAGCGTTTATGTATTTGAGTTAGAAATGCCAGTTGGCTCTCATCTGGTTATGACTATGGAGTCTGGTTTTAATTATATAAAAAATGGCATCTTTCATAGGTAAGGGAAATAAATTCTAGCCATTCTGGGGGCGGGGGAGAGGAAAGAGCAGAGAAGTAGTGGTAAGGAATATTATATTTTTACTAGTTTATATTTAAAGTAACCTCAGAATTTAATATTGATGGGCACCTTGTTTTGTTTTAGGCCAGAGCACCCTAGAAGGCTAAGCTGAAAGAATGCTCATGTTTGACCCAGTCCCTGTCAAGCAAGAGGCCATGGACCCTGTCTCGGTGGTAAGTTTTCCAAAACTGAACATTTTTTATTTATTCCAAGTGGTAATAACATTATTGTGTGCTGTGTTACTCCTTAAGGTTACTCATCGCTTGACAGGCATTTGATAGGCAGACTTTTCTCAAAGACCCTGGTTAAAAGTGAGGGAGATACCCTCGAAGCAACTGTGCATCCTTTAATAAGTGGGATCCATGTTTCCTTAAGACCTGCGTCCCACAGCCTCCCAGGCTATGATCAGCACAGAACTTGGGCCACAGGCAAACCTCCTCACAACAGAAGTAGGTTTACAAAACTTCCTCAGTTACCAGTTTTTTATTTGGGGCTCTGGGGATTACTAATTTTGGCAAAAAAAATTTGGCCAGACTGATTTTTAAAAATTAATGTGCTTCTAGGGATACTTTTAAAAAAAAACAAAAAGCTGTTCACAATGTTTGTCATCATTAGGAAGCTATTTCTGAATGTACCTACAAGAAATCTGCTCAAGACCTAATGGTGTTTTTTACTTCAGATCACACATCAATATAAAAATGTTGGTGAATGTCATTTTGTTTTTTTTTTAATAGTAGAAGAAAAAGATATTCTGATTTGTCTCACATAGCATTCAGGATTTCCTTCATGGAGGTGGTTAAAAAAGATGAAACTTTGGATGGGGGGAGTCCCACTCCTTTTGCATGTAAAAAATATACTAAGAATAAAATGGTTTGCTGAAAAAACAATGACGACAGCCATATATGGAACTGTGATCACAGGAGACAGGACCGAGGAGGAGCTAGTAAAAGAACTTGGCGGTGAGGATGGAATTTTTCTCTTGGAGGAGTCTCCGACTGGGAGGGAACTATATGCCCCTTGTCTGTTTCAGCACCTCCATGCTAAGCGAGCCCCTCTTGTGAGCCAGTCCCCTCTAGATGCTCTTTGGCCACCAGGGGTTTAGTCCACTTGTTTATACAGGTAAAACACTAGTGCTATGGAGATGGGGCATAGGTGATAACAGAAAGGTGTCCAACTTCAGAGCCAGGAGTGGTGCAGACCTAAGGGCATCTGGTTTAGTGAATATGAAGTGAAAAGGCAGTGCTCCCATTCTGTCTTGAGCTTTTCTTCCATGGCTTGGAAAATATTCACAAGGGGAAAAACTTGGCCTGGCTTGTATATGTGAAGGTTGGTAATGACACGCTTGCAAAATTAGATCATCCTTATGCACTGACTGTGGAGGTTCCTGCCAAAAATGTTTATACAAGACACAGGGGTCACTCAGAGGCCCTTGGAACTGAGTTGCCATAGATATTATTAAACTAGTGAATTGTTTACCACCGTGTACAGTGAAAAGTTAGGTCAGAGTGGCTTTTAGGAAAATAACATTTACATTCCAGCATGATAACTGGATAACCCAGTGTCTGAATATGATAATTGAGCAATAAGAACTTTATTAATCAAAAAACTAAATTGACTTCCAATGTTATTCAGTGCTGTCATGGTATCCATCAACCTCTTTCCCCCAACCATTGCAGAGCATGTTGGAGGAAAATTAAAGATATAAAATTTTCCCATTAATTATATCCTTGAAATATGAATAGGTTTTTAGTACCAGAGAATATGATTAATTTTGTAAATGATGCAGAACCATCTTTTATGCATTTTAATATTCAGTATACTTCCAATGCTTTTAATCAAGCATGAAAATATGGCTCAAGAGCCTAATTTAAAGCTAAAATAAAGATCCACATTGCTTCGTTGGTATGACATAATTAAGTGCAAGGAAATGCACTTAACTGAAAAAGTGGAAATAACGAATTTGAAGTAACAGTTATTCTTGTAATGCTGTAACCTATATAAATACATGAAATTAAGATACGTAGAGGTATTTTTGCAATTAATGGTCTTTCTCTCCTTCATGCTCTAGTTTTAAACTTCAACTATTGCTTACAGAATTTAATTAGATTGTTTCACCAAAAGTTAGTGTCAGTCCTTACAAAGAAATTCTTTTTCTTCACTCAGTGAAAGCTCAGTTAACTAAAATATTTGGGAAGCAATGAAATTAAATAAAAAGCATTTGTTTCCACTCTTAAACCTTCAAATTGCCTTTTTCCTGCCTTCATGGGTGGAGTACATTAAACCTAATTTATTATTCCTTTATGCCTTTTTTCTTTTTAATTCTGTCTTTAACCTGAAGGTCAAAGTCTGGTTACTCAGGTCAGTGTTCTAAACATTTAGGCCGTTGTAGGATATTTGTAAGATTTTTTTTTTGTTTTAATTGCACATATGAAGAAAAATAAAGACTTATCTCCCACCCATCCCCCAACCCCCACCTTTTTCTTAAAAGGCCAGCACAGCAGATGCAGTGTGTCTGTTTGGTGTTTTCCTATAGTTTAGAGAAAGTGAGGAAATGTCATTTCTCTCTTACCGAAATGTAAACCTTCATATCCTCTGCCAAACCTTGCACTTTGAGGTAAATGATAAGGCTTTGGGTTGTCCTATTAAAGTTTGCAAGAATGGGGAGCAGAGTAGACCCCCACTCCCTCGGTGCTGTGGATCTCTGCTACTTAGCAGGATGTTGGCAAAACCCCCAGCCCCCAAGGCCTCCTTTTTTTTTAATTTGTAAAATTGGAGATTGTCATTTGTAAAGTATGAGACAGCTTGTATATATAAAATGTACATGTAAAGGATTTGCTTTTACCAATACATTTCCAAAGAGGGTTGAGAATTAAAGAATTTTATTCTGGATGTGAGGAAAAAAACAAATTTTTCAAGTATTCTTTTTTATTCTATTTCTTTAGCAAGATGTCTTTTGAAGAAAAATTTTTTTTTTCTTTTCTTGTAAATGAGAACTGCATCTGACAGACTCGTTGAAGACTGTGAAATACTAAAACAGTAGTTCCTCTGGTCTGGTCTAACAAAAACTTTTCATGACTTTTCTGAGCCTGGTGGAAAAAGACGCTTTCTGCTTTTGTTTGCATAGAAGGGCATGTCATTTGCTGTCTCCAGAGTGTTTGTTTATGAATGTACCACGCCTTCTTGCACTTGGAACCCCACCCTTGGTATGAAGATCCCTTTGACTTGCTGTAGCCCTGTCACGGATATTCTTTTTTTTTCCATACTAATGCATAGTGAAATAGAGACTCCATCCATGTTTTGTGCAGTCACTCCCACTTAAGCCATCTTGTAATGGAAAACTCACCAAAACTACTTCCAGTGAAATAAGAAACTATTGAAATTCTCACCTGAGTGTAGAGTCGTAGTTTTGGAAAATTATCCAAACCCTGTGCGTTTTTCCCCATCACAATAAAGACCATTTTTTGAGAATCTAAAGAATTGGAATAATTGGTATTAGCCTTAGCCTTCCTTGTCAGTAGTAAAAACTTGCTCAGAAAGTGTGTTGATTCGCTTCCTTCACTCATCGAGTGTTTATTAAACATCTGTGCCAGACCCTCCTCTCCCCTTCTGATGAGAGGAAGCAGTCAGCAAATAAACACACACACTGTGGAGCATGAACACTCCATTCAGTGTGTGTTACAACAGAAGGAAAGAACTTTCCTTGATAACAGATCTTCTGAAAAGCAAAACCTTTTACCGCTGGTCGAGTCTTGTCTTCAGGCTGCTCTGCTCCAGGATATTGGGCTTGCTCAGCCAGCGGTATGCACTGGGGCACTGCACGTCCATCAGTGGGCAGAGGAGCTCTGTGCTTCAACACTCGCCTCTGATTCGGATTTGGGACCAGTGCAGCCACGCTTATTTGCACTGCTTTATGAGGAGATAGGAATGGTCTGGAACAGGTCGCGGGTACCAGGGTGTACCCGCCAAAGGCACCCATGCTGAGCACACCCTGCATCACTCCTTCCACTGCGGAGGCAGATTGTTGCAAGCGGATGGCAGTAGCTTGTGTGCTCCACCCAAATAATTAAAGCAAACACATCTAATAGAAGGTTCTGGTCAACATTGCTATGGAATTTGCTAGTGAGTTTGAGGAGCCACGCCTTTTCACTCTTTTGTGAGGCAGTCAGACTGGCAATAGTTAATTGTGAACTCTGTTGTGTGTCCAAATGTGTGTGCCTACTCCTGGCCCAATCCTTACAAACACCGCTCAGCAAAGAGGGTGGGGCCATTCCTGGCTAGCAGACTCGCGGCAGGAGTGTGAATAATGTTTATAAAACGTGGCTTTATATGGCTTTTTTTTTAATGGCTTGAGAAACCTGAGAATATTACTAAATTTTCAAGCCTCCCAAGTTCTAAATTCCTACTCTCCTTAAACTCACCCCACAGTTAGAAAAAACCAGCAACGACAGCAATGAAAGTGTGTCCTCCTTTCGCTTCCTATTTAGCTGCCAATAACTTGTCATTAAAATCTAGGTCATAGGGGGAGGTCTTTAAAGAATAGGGCTTAAAATAAGGGAGAAGCTACATTTTGGTGACTAGAAACACCTAATGTTGCCTCACATTCCCTGAAGTTTTGTTTCTAGAACCAAAACTAACACCTTTTATATAACGGAAATTATTATATAAAACAGGTTAAACTTTAGAACTAGGAGAAATCTTTTGTTCTCCTGTATTTAATTATTTCCTTAAGCCCTCTTTGTCCATGACTTACCAATTTTTTTTGGTTAGTGAACCTTATGCCTGGTTTAATAGATATTGCCTATTTAAATATGTCTAATAGTAATATCACTGTATGTTTTGGGCCTCTCACCTTATGTGTACCTGTGTATACCTCGTTCTAAAGAAAGGTAGAAATAATCTTTTCCTCCTTTGATTCTTGATAAGTAACTCAGAGCTGCTTTTAAAAGCAGCAATTTATATTTATTTTCTAATTTTATTTTTTTCATGTCTTTGTTTTTAAGCAGTGTTAGTGAAAATTCCCCCCCCTGCTTAAATAGTATTTAAATAATTCATCAAATTCTAATGCTAAAAATTCATATTTTTATTCTGTATCTCTACCACTTAGAGCCATGCTGTTCACAGGGCAGTCTGTGTACCTTGAGCCACTCACTCCCCACTGAATTTTAACAAGATCCCCAGTTGAATTCATGTGCACAGTAAAGTTTGAGAAGCCCCAATTGGGAGGATCAAAGCCTATTACAGTAGGAACAGAAGGGACTCCTAGGAACAGTGTGTTAAACTCATTACATAGGTTAATTGAATCCAATTGTAATTTAAACCTCACAACCTCCTTGAAGGTGGGTATTTAGTACCACCTTGACAAGTTTTGCCATATCCTCATGGCACTTGCACATCTAACATTTAGTTAGTAATTTTTCTTGCCTTCTTCCATAGTATTGCTTTTTTAACATAATACATTTGTTTTAAGAGGGAATTTTATGTCACTACTTATGAAAAAAAACAGATTTTTGTATTACATATATAAACAATCATTTTAAAGCACCATACTTCAGGAATCACTGTTGTAGGAGATCATACAGATTTTGATAATATGAATAAAGAAAGGACAGAAGAACAAAACACGTAACCTTAATGATGAGGAAACTGACATCAAAAACAGATAAAGATAAATCCTCCGTGGCTCCCTATCCCTTGATATTCATGTTCATTCGGTCCAGAGAAAGGAGCAGACATCCAGAATTTTTTAAATAGCACAGGTGATTCTGAAGCATAGCCAGGGGGTGATCAGCCCAACGTGGGCGGCAAGGAGGAAAGGGTGTGATCTGAGTAGTAATCCTAGTCAAAACCACTGCTATCCCACAATTATTTATAACTCTTAAAAATGGCCACTGGAGGGGCCAAGGAGGATCAGAAATTTAACAGTGCCTTTAAGCTGTTTAATTATAAGGCCCCACTGGTGGGTATTCTTAGTTAACATCATGAGCTGGTATTACCTCAGTCATAAATGCATACGATTTTAGAGCTGGAAGAGAGGCACAGTTCATTGCTTATCACTCTCACTGTAAAACATTCAAATCCAAGTAATTTTCTATAGACGGACTTGATGTTACCACTAAAAATTTCAGTTCCCTAATACCTACATGTAAACAAAATGGCTTATGTTGAGTTTTATTTTTTTTAAAAGCATTCTTACAACAAAGATACTTTTTTCAATTTCAGATGAGGAATAGAAGTGATTTTAGTGAATTCCATAGTGAAGGACAGTACCATAGTGTGCCATTATTATGACTGATTTGTGTTTAAAGCTGGTAGTATTAGGTTATTCTGATACTATAAGAAAGATATTTGAAGAAAAATTAGGTCAGTTGTGGAACAGATCTTCAATTTGGGAGGAAGTAGACCATTTCATCAGCCTCTTGATGAGGGGATAGCAAGGTTTAGAGGAGGGGACACTGGGCCTCAGTTTGTGTGCAAGTGGCTTAGAGCATCACATGGCCTTCCGTGAGTCCTTAGCTGTTACTTACACTTCTATATCATCCACCAATTAGAAATTATGTCATCTTCTGCAGCTTCATTCAGACAGTGAATAAGACCACTGAACAAGCTGGGGCCAAGGACATAGTTCCCCCAGAGTGGATGGCCTTTGGTCTATATATAGTGTAACAGTATAAGGTCAGTCATGATCATCTGGTTGACCTGAGATTGAGGTGTTTCTTGGAAGGTAGGGCTTTTAGTGCAAAAACCAGGACAGTCCTCAGCATACCAGGACTGTTGGCCACCCCAGGCATGGATTGGTCTGGTGGCTGAAGCCAATCCTTTGTGCTACCATGCAGCTCCATTTCTCCATGTTATACACAAGAATATCACAAGAAACGTTAAGTGATCCTGTTGCTAAGGTCACTCACAGACCCTCAAGCTAGAGAGAGCATTTCCTGCTGATAAAGAAACCCCTTTAGAAAAACAACAAGGTTAGTTGGCTTGTCTGGTCCTTGGTAAACCCCCCAGCACTGACTCCTAATAATAAGGGTTCTGTTTTATGATCTGTTTTAGAATTTTGCCAGGTATCAACCTCAGCCTTAACATCTGACATGGGAATCACCTTAGAATTAACTCTGAGATTTTTTTTATGTGACAGACACAGTTACCCCATTATCTCTAATTCATACATTTATTAGACCAGCTCCTCACAGCATTTTTTTAAGGGCCCATATATATCTAAATCCAAACGTCTTATTATAATAAGTCCATGGTATTGAAAGCGCCTCCTTGTACATTTTCATCCTGGCTCATGTTTCCAGCAAACGCACTTAATGGCTGTTCACACACGTTTCCCTCTTTCCTTTTCAATAGTCATACCCATCGAATTACATGGAGTCAATGAAGCCCAACAAGTATGGCGTCATCTACTCCACGCCGTTACCTGACAAGTTCTTCCAGACTCCAGAAGGCCTGTCGCATGGGATGCAGATGGAGCCGGTGGACCTCACTGTGAACAAGCGGAGCTCCCCGCCCTCCGCAGGGAGCTCTCCTTCCTCGCTGAAATTCCAGGCCGCGCACCGGCGAGGCTCGCCTGGGTTGAGCATGCCCTCTTCCAGCCCGCCTGTGAAAAAGTACTCACCGCCTCCCCCTGGAGTGCAGCCCTTCGGCGTGCCACTGCCTCCCGTGATGGCCGCAGCCCTCTCCCGGCACGGGATCCGGAGCCCCGGGATCCTGCCCGTCATACAGCCGGTGGTGGTGCAGCCGGTCCCCTTTATGTACACCAGTCACCTCCAGCAGCCGCTCATGGTCTCCTTATCCGAGGAAATGGAAAATTCAAACAGTAGCATGCAAGGTAAATCGCACCGCTGATCTGCACTGCTGCTCCCACCTAGTCTATAGGGGTTCGTCACCAGACGTCCGGGTGAGGCAGCAAAGGAAGCAAGATCCAAGAGTCGTTACACTCTTGAAAGGAAATATCCATCTTAGAGTCTGCCCAAGGCATTTCCTTTTTTCTTTTTTTAGTGTTGATACTGGAAGCACTCCCAAGAATCAGGCTGTCTGTTCAATGCCATGAAATGATTTCTTTCACTTAATTGTCACTTTGGGATAGTAAAAATCTCGATTTTCTATTTTGCTTTATTGAATGCCAACATGATTCTATTAAAAAGGCATTTAATAAATACCTTTGGTCATGGTGGTAACCAGTGGCCATTAAAAGTCACATTGTTTACTGCCTGGTCATAGCCAGAAGATTAAGGTTAAAAGGAAATTACCAAAAATCATAAGGAAGAATCATTTGGGGGCTGATGTCTTTAAAGTCTGGCTTCCTGTGTGTGATGCTTACTGGCAAAATAATGGTCAGGAGAAACAAGACTCCCCACAGATTCATTTCTGCTATAATTTTGCCCGAGGCAAATAAATGAATATTCATACATCAGTGCTATAGATAGAAGCTGTGCAATTAACTTTTAAAAGCTGAAATTGGTAAATTGTACATAGAATGACTTTTCTATTTTTATTTTTTAGTACCTGTAATTGAATCGTATGAGAAGCCTATATTACAGAAAAAAATTAAAATAGAACCTGGGATTGAACCACAGAGGACAGATTATTATCCTGAAGAACTGTCACCCCCTTTAATGAACTCAGTATCCCCCCCGCAAGCATTATTGCAAGAGTAAGTATATTTAGGCCTTCCCAGCATTTGCATAACAGCGTACATCTTGGGACCTGGAATGGAAACACAAACTTCCAACACAGGATATGATAACAGATTGCCAGGACACCTTGTAGTATGTGGCAGCGACTGGGCAAGATGGGAGAATTTCTCCAAAACCAGTGGGCTCAGTCACACAGACAGCGCTGTGACGGTTATGTGACATTTTCAGTGAATTGGTCATCCATGATTTTGCCACCTGACCACATAAATCATTTTTATCTTGCTTTTTCACTCTTCCAGACTATGTATACACTGTTCTCTTAATCCCATTGTGGACTGACTGTGGTGTCCTAGATAATCCAATTCAGGTTGGATCATGAAAACTTTTCATATGGACACACATCGTCCTTCCAGTGGTCGCTTCTCATAGGATATACATACTGTTACTAAGACGAATTCTTCAGTCAGAATTTCCAGGCCAACCACAAGCCAAGGAAGACACTCCAGAAAAAAAGTCCTTTAAATAGTGGTGGCAACAGAAAGTTGTCCATGTAGCTCAGAAAAGTTCTTTATTGAAAAATTCTTTATTCTCTGGTCTTTTTAATCATACCTACCCCTAGAGTGTTCACTCTGCCTTCGAACTGCCCTCCAGTCAGAAGGTTACTGTGTTGCTTAGCAACCAAGCTCCTGAGGGACAGTGGTTTATTTTGGGTCTCACTTGGCTGTAATGTGAGGGTGCCATACACACAGGTGCAGTGACACCATTAATGGGTTTTCTCCTGTGGTGTCCTTGACTTCCACCATTGATCACACTGGAAGGCTGTGTTTGCGGTAGCTCAGGTGACCCCTTTGGATCTGCCATCTTGGATCCCAGCTCTGCCCTCCACCTTACGTGTTGCTTGGGCTAGTCACCTTGCTGCCTCTGTTTTCATTATTGAGTGTAATTATTTTTCTTGGTGTAATTGTCTTGTGTTGATGCTTTCAGCTCTGGATGTAGTGGCCAGCTTCCCACTGCAAAGGCAACAGTGATTGTCTCCTCCAGATCCCTTCTGTCATCTTCTTCTCATATCACCTCTTCTCCAGCTTGAAACATGTTCTGCCCACCTCTTTACTTTTTATCTTTTCCCCTCTCCCTTACACAACTCTACAGCAGAATGGTTATTTTTCTCTGGAACTATCTGTAACTTCAAATATATTCTGGTTGTATCCACATTCCACCCAAGTAGGTGCCTTCACAGTAACTCAAGTATTGCTTCTCGTACCAAGGCATAATCAGTTGCAAGGCTCGGGATTGTCGTACACTTCCCGGTAGATGAAGAAAGGAATGAATCTTCTTACAGCCAGCTACATCAGCAGGGAGAAGGTGTGTCTGGAGGACTTGTACTTTGCATACCCTTCACAATTGCATAATGCCCTCTCATCCCACAAAAAGAAGCTTTCCCAGTGTTTTCAAAGGAATTATTTCCCCTATAAGTCATGTGGGAGTGGGAGCAAATAGAGATCTGGTGAACCAAGGCATTATTAGATAACTAGCCTATAATCACACTGGTCACAGCAGAGGGATCTGGGCTTGATCTGCTTTCAGATGCGTGCTCTTCCTGCCATGCTGTCCATAGCCAGCAAATGCATCCACTCCTGCATTCAGCTGGAAGGATACACAGACTAACCAAAATGGACACATCTTGCAGGCTGAATGAACTACCTCTTTTTTATGATAGGAGGTATCTGGCAAGGTTACCAGCAACAGGTATTATTCCTACACAAGTGATGAAGATGTTATAAAACTAAATCAAGCCCACCTCCCACATGGAGACTGAAAAAGGGTTCTTTCAAAGTCTGGGTTATCATGAATTACAATGTAAAACATTATGGCAGAAAAATATCTAAAGGCAATATTCTGTGCTCTGAATGCTGCTGAAAAGTTTTTCTTTTCTCTATTTTAAGTAATGTTCTTTTGATGACCTCAAGCTCAGTGGTTTTTAATGATTAATGAGTAATATGCTTACTTTAATGCTGACCTAGGAATGCATTTTGCTCCTCAAAAAATTCAACAGATTAGCCACAACTGCTACACGTACTCTTTGAATAATTCTCCCCCAGCTGTGATTAGGTAATGTCTTGGAGTGTGCCCAGTAGTGGCCCACGTAGGAAACCAGCTAGCCAGCAAAGAATCACTTCAAGCCAAGTGCCTAGTACCATTGCAGTGAGGCAGCCCCAATAATATTTGCCTTCGGAAGCCCCGCCTTTCCAGAGGCAGGCTACAGCTTTGAAATCCATTCCCTTGAATATAGTTACAGCTTGAGGATTATTTTTAAAGGCACTCAGATATATATTGGGTTTCTTTTGTTGTATATTTACATATGTGAAAATGTATTTAGGACAAAAGGCCTGAGGATCAGGTGGACCCGTCTCATTGTGTGTGTGAATTGTAGCACACTTAAGAGGAGTTGGCTTGTCTCAAAACAGTGACCAGGTATCCTGATATTCAATAGGTATTTTAACTTCTTGGTTGTAATGACCCCAAACAACCTCTTTAAAAATAAGCAGTGAGGAGTCCAAAAAGAGCGAGCACTCGAAGGCCTGTTCTCTAGGCTCAGACCATTACCACATCTGGCTCTGTAGAGATGAGGCTGCGGATTACTCTCAGAATGATGCTGCTTTTCAAAGTGCACATTAGCTTGAGTAGACATTTGCTGATCTGGTATTGTGACATCCAAAAAAATGCATGAAATTAACAACTGTAGGGGCAAAGTTTGCAAATGGGTTCCTGAACCTCAAGAGTATTAACAGCTACAATTTAATAGGTTGACATCCAGGACGGGTAGTATTCTTAAGTGCTTTGTGTACATTACAGCAACTTTCTGAGATCACATTATTATCATCTTCCCCATTTTACAGACAGGAAAGGGGCACAGAGAGGGTAAATACCTTGCCCAGGGTCACGAGGACTGAGCTGGCATTTGAGGTTGGAGCACACAGCCTGTTAGCATGTATTGCTTTCCAAAACGAGCAACTAGAAAAAGCAATCATATCTGCTCTGCAGAAACGTAGATTCCCAAACCATAACATCTAATAATTGGGAGAGACTTCTGAAGTCATCAAGAATCCACTCTTAGTACTGTAGAGGCAGATAAGATATATTTAACCATTCAGTTTTCTCCCCCAGCATTTTATTTCCTGAAATTCTCTTAATGAAGATGACACATTTCAATTTGATGACATTAAAGTTGAAAGTTAAAAAAAACCGATAAGTTTTTTCTCTTTAATGAAGGGTTTTAAATGAACAATTCAGCTTTATAAGAACTGTATCTGCCCACAAACCCCTCACTTCTTTTCTCTATTTGTCGGTATATATAATCGCAGTCCTTATTCTCCCCTCACTTTTCCATGCTCGCTTTTCCATGTGTTTATTAAACTTGGCTATCTTATTCTTCTGCATTGCCCCTCCAGGTATCAAGGTAGGGAGGTAAAGTGGTACTCAAAGCTGACAGTGTTCTTAAGTGGGAAATAAGTAAATCCTTAAAATAAACGTCCTTTTAATTTTCCTTGTCACTCCTTGGCATGCCTGGGAAAGTTACTGGCAAGGGACAGGTACTCAAATTTTTACCAAGATAAAAACAAGTTTCAATTCAGGAACTCCCTTTTGCTTTTTATGGTTAAATTTCACATTATCCTTTTGTGCCTCACAAGCTTGAGTGTTTACCCTCATCAAATTGTTTTTCCCTTTCACCTGTCTTTTTTTCCTTCCCATACACTTGAACAAAACATTCATATGTTATTTGGAACATTTAAGAGCTTCAAATTCAAAATGAAAAGACAAAGAAGTTTTTCATTAACAGTCGGAGGCCAACAACATAAACCTGAAATGTATCAAGTAAATCAGTCATTAGAAAAGTGAATGAAAGGATTAGAATTTTTTAAATGACTTGACATTAATCAGCAGAGGAAGCCTGAGAAAACTACAGATTTTTTCCAACTCTTCCCCATCTGCCTTTTCTCTCCACAAACTTCCTTTCTGAAAAAGTTCATAGCAATGATGTTGGACAAGATTTGATTTCAGGAAGGCAGGGAGGACATCAGGCAACCAGTGGGCAGCAGGCTCTGTGGTGTGGAGCCAGCGGCATGCCTCCCTGCCTGGCTTGCACTGCAGTCTCCCTCCAACAAGAGTAATAACAAGAATAAAGGTTTGAACTTGGGGAGAGAATAGTGCCAATTTTTTTTTTTTAGACAAGCCAGAATTTGAGAACCAAATGTGAATTGGTGATCTTTAAGAGACTCAGACCAAATGCCAATTTCATAAAGGATAAAATGTAGATACATCCCAGAGTATGGTTGCCTGAGACTTTGGAATTTGACCTTTTTACATTTTTCCCTGAAGAACCATAATGAAAATCAGGGCAGCCTGTGAAAACACTTAGAACAATGTTCTGCAGTGCCTGATACCACAAAATTTTTTGAGTAGGTGAATCTTTATGGAGGGAAAGCAACTTGGAGCACTTCGCACCTCCCTCTAGAGTAGCACCTATAACCCTCCTTACTGTCATTACTTATCTACATGTCTGTCTCCCCCTAGAGTGTGAGCTCCTCGAGGGCAGGAACCCTGTTTTTATTCATCTTTGTGTCCCGGTGCCAAGCACAGTGCCTGGCTCATGGTAGGTGCTCACTCCATGTTTGTTGAATGAATATAGCAGTGCTTCTTGGGGTGATCAGCTCATTTCTTTTTGTCTATTGTTGGGGTTTTTTTGTTTGTTTTTGCCCAGTGTTCTTAATGCTTTTGGTAGGCTTTAGAAAAAGGAGGAGTCTCATTCAACATTTTGCATTTAATATTGGCTTTCATAGGAACCACCCTTCCGTCATAGTGCAGCCAGGAAAGAGACCTTTACCTGTGGAATCTCCCGACACCCAGAGGAAGCGGCGGATACACAGATGTGATTATGATGGATGCAACAAAGTGTACACTAAAAGTTCTCACCTGAAAGCTCACAGAAGAACGCATACAGGTATCAGGAGTACAAGACTCGCTCCACCTTTCTTCTTAAGAAGTACTGGAATGGAATGTTAGGCTCAAAATGTTCTAGCTTTCAAAGGTTATTGATGAAATTGTCCCAGGCTTCTTGTAAAGTATTTAGTTTGTATATAGATGTCTCTATTGGTCATGAGAAGTCAAGTTTTTGATAGCGATATACTTTTATACTAAGTTAGGATAAACTCAAGGTTATCTGTAGAACAAGGTTCCCTGCAGCCACTTGGCAGTTCTGTACTCTCTGTAGTAAGGGAGAGAGAGCTGGAACTTGCTGGAGCAGAGACTCTTAAACCATGGGCCTGTTGCATCAAGGATGTGGCCCTTCATATGGGTTATCACCTAATAAACGTACCTTATCAAAGTCACAGTGGCAAAAAATAAACAGCTCCTTATGCTGAACAAATAAACGCAGCAATTTTTGGAAGTGGAATTCAAGTAGAAGACTCATTGACAGAAAGAAAAGGGAAGAGATTTGGGTAATTCGTCTCTTCTAAAATTGAGGGAACTTCTGTGCCATTGCCTACCACATTTGTTCTTGGGTATTTTCCGTCTTGCCTAGAGAGTGAAGTCAGATCTTATAAAAATTATATAGGTGAAGAAAACATAAAATTGCTCTGTGCTCTTTAACGTTTTGTAAGCAAAACATCTTCAGGATTTCATACAAAAAATGTTTTAAATAACCTGATTAATTGCCATCACTGTCGGTGATTAACATTTACAGTTAATCATCTGACCTAACCTCAGGCTCCTCCATGTAGAATTCTAGTGTAACAGCATTTTGCCTCTATGTACATAACTCAGAATGTAGGCTTTGTTGTTTGAATCTTACAAGACAGGAATATTTACAAAGAAGAATCTGGAATTTGGAAGAGAGGGGGAAAGGAAGGCATCTAGCACAGGGGAAGTGAAGTTTTTTCAGCGAATCCTGGGGAGGGGGAAATCAGCCTTTGTACAGCTGAGATCTTTGTCTCTGTCATAATGCTCTTACAGAGAGAGCTGAGGGCGATGCCTAACGTTTAGAGGAACATCCAATCAGCAGTGCCACGTAGACTAATAAAAGCTTCCCTAGGGCATTATTAGGACCTGAGAGGTGGATGTTACACCCACTTCCAATTTAAGATTAAAAAGACAAGGAATATTTGGATAACAATTCAGATGTAGGGAAAATACCTCTTAGCATTCATATTGTGTGCAGCAAAGCAGGTAATAGTAATTCTGAATATCTCACTGAAATACCAAGGAACGGCAATCCTTCAGGTTTCTAGAGAACATGGAGATGTAAATGGATTGATTTGTGATGCCCATTACCAATTATTACAAATTTAAACATGTAAGATTGCCATGAACAGCCTTTTTATTTGTAAATGCTTTAACATGGCTCTCCCAGTCGTTTTCCCAAAAGGGTCTCCTGTTCTTCATCCGCCAAGTACCATTATCCTCCAGGAAGGGGTTGGAGAAACCTGGCTTCTGACAGGGTGGGGAGGAGTTACTATAGTTATAGTACTTCAAAATTAAAGCCTTATGCTTAAGCATAATTGTCATTGACTAAACAAAAGGTAAGATGTTGAAATCCCTGGCAGATATTCCAGATGATCAAGACTTCATATTTTTAGAAAACTATTGAAAAAAATAGGAAAATCTCACATACGTTCAGTGTGGGCTCTCATTAAATAAAATGATAGCACTGTATGTAACTAGAGCTAAGTAGGTTTAAGACTTAGAGATAAATACAGATCATCAGGTGCTTCTTAAGCTAGTCATCCCTACTATCGAGGGCAAAACCAAAATTATTCGGTAGCCCCTCACAATGGATTTCGGTGGCTTTATGCTTTGGGAATTCTTAAAATCCTTCCCCCACTTTTTGGCAGAGAGCCAGCTAAACGTTTAGCGAATTAAGTCATTGTTCCTTTTTGTCTTATAGTGATTTATTAAGGCTCTATGTTACTGAGGGACAAATGGATGAACAGATCTTGAAAATAACTTGTCAAGAGCTTTAGCTCGAAATCTTAACTTTACACTATCTTTACAAATTAATAGCCTTTTATGCTAAAAAAATAAGCTCTTTTCATTTTTCCTTTTTGCAGGAGAAAAACCCTACAAATGTACATGGGAAGGATGCACATGGAAGTTTGCTCGGTCTGATGAGCTAACAAGACATTTCCGAAAACATACTGGAATCAAACCTTTCCAGTGTCCAGACTGTGACCGCAGCTTCTCCCGTTCCGACCATCTTGCCCTACACAGGAAACGCCACATGCTAGTTTGAATGCCTCCTCAGCGCGGCTCCCCACTGTCCCGATTCTCTCTCTCTGTCCTCCCTCCCATTATCTAACTCATTTTTTACATGTACATTTTAATTTGGATTCAGCTGGTCTGAATCTCTAAATTTATATCATTCAAACTTCTGTATGGTCAGTAGTAAATACTCTCTAACCCTCCCTCTCCTTACCACGGGTCAGACCTAAAGAATGTGAACACTTTTTTTTTCCGGGGATGCTAAGCAAACCCTTCTTATAGATATGTTTAACGTAATGAGAACAAGGGAACATGTAAACAAACATAACCAACTGTTGGTTTCTCCATGTATTCCTCAGAAGAATGTCAAAGTAAATGCATTAGAAATACCGTATCCAGCCTGCTAGTCCTTGCCAGAGACATTCATACCTCCATGTCCTGTGATCTCATTTTGTGCTTAACAGAGGAAAGAAGAGTGGATCCTTCCCCAGGCCATCTAGAAGTGCAGCAAGATCTCAGGCTAGTACAGTCAACTCTTCCTTCACAAATCTTGTCAGTTTGGATATATCATTCATCTAAATAAGTCCTTGACCCTCCTCTGTGCCTGCAGCTAGGAAGGTGGTCTTGGCCTTCATTGAGAGATGAGCCAGAGCTGCTGATTTAGGTGGGTGATGTCTGTCACTATCAGTTCAAGGGGTGCATGCTGAACTTGCATAGCCTCGAGTTGGAACAGAGGGGCGCACGGAATGAAGCCGGCCACCTCTCCAGGGCAAGGTGTTTTCAGTGAGGTTTCATTTTGTTAGCTGCGCAGTGCATTCCCAGAGCCCCGGTCTCTATGGCCTGTTCAGCTGTGCAGAACCATACAGCAAAGCCAGGTACTGATGGGGTTATCTATGCACCTGTCTCCATTCCTAGGTGTCCTTAATGTGGATCATCAAGCATTGATAGTAGCGATACCACAGAAATATTTGCCCACTAATGGTAAAAATATATATATATTTTGGGTAAGAATATGGATAGCCTTTCTTTTACCCAAACTACTAAGAGCTCTTTTGCAAACAGGGAAGCGTTGAGTGGTAATTGTATTCCATGCCACATTAATCATATAGCTTTTATACAGAAACTCTTCTGTATGAGCTGTAAGGTGCCAAACTGTCATTTGTGTTCTTGACACATATCATAAATAGACATCTGCTAATACTTTGGTAGACTGATTCAATTTAAGGCCTGAGTAACATTATTTGTAACTATAACTGATTGTGAAGCACACATACCTTTATTTGAAGCACAGATTTCTGAAAGATATAGACAACCACAGTTCAGGGATTTATGTGTGTATGTGTATGTGTGTGTGTGTGTATATATATATACACACACACACGCAAATTCCCAAAAGTTTACTGTTAGAACTAACAGTAACTGTTAATCTCCTATCACTCTCAAGTATCCTGTCAGAAGAACCTGAAAATGACTCGTGTTTATGTTGAGGATAAATAGCACCATTGGGGGAAGTTTTTTTCAAAAGCTGGCTTTTGAGCACCATAGTCGAAATGCCAATAATAATTCATGCATAAAAATGCCATTGGTCCTAAATTTGAAGAAAGTGGGTGATGGTGGTCAAATGTGGGTGCATATAGCCAAATGTGCCTTCATCCCTCGATAAAGGGTGGAGGAGAAGAGAGAAGAATGGAATCCTGAAGATTCATCCCAGCCACAACTCAGGATCCAGCACAGCCTTAACTGGGGGGGATGCATTGTGTTCAATTGTTTTTAAAACATCGTGAATGAGCGATTCTGGAGGCCTGCGAATTGTGTGGGGAGCTGAACTTGGGTGGCACTATGTTAATGAGAGTGAGGTGTAGGGACTGTGCACCTAAGAGATCCCACTCATTGACCCTCTGAATCACCTGAAAAGAAATGTAGTTGAGAAACGTGAAGTAAATGTTATCTTGGCACTTGGTTTTGATGTTCTTTTATAAGCACTGCAAAATCTGTTTTGAGAATATTAAAGCATCCCAATTGGGCTTTTTTTTTTTTTTTGCAATTATGATGTGAATTGAGGGATAAAAATGGCTCTGGGAAAAGTAGGTATTATCTGTGTTGTAAATGCTTAGTCACATTCATGCCAAAGTGTCTATTTCTTGAAATGGTTCTTCCACAACACACGAATGAAGTTGGAACGCAAGGAACTTTTTTGTTTTGATGGAGATGACCAGTTTATGTGTTCTGATGTAGTTGTAGGAAAAGGGGCAAGAAAGGGTAGAAGTAATCTTTAAATAATTAGCTTTGAGTGTGAGTCCAGTTCATAGACAGCTTCATGAGTTCTCATGAAATCAGATGTGTTTGCTATGGCATATTTAAATTTTTGTTCGAAAGAGCAAGACTGCGAAGACTGTGCTATTCAGTTTGCTTAGATTATGTTAACCATTTATTAACAAAGATCCATTTTAACTCTGAAAGAAAAGCAGCCCAGAGAGACCATATTCTGTTCCTACGCTGGTCTGTATACCTTAGTTACCAATTGGCTCTTAAGCAAATTTTCCTTTTTTATATATATTTGTATTTTACTATGATAGTTGAGAAATTTAGTCTCTTAGTCATTTTTAGCTGTTATTGTGGAAGACCTCAAATATAAGATAAGATGCCCTTGAACATGTGGTTTTAATGATGTGCCATGTTACTATTAATGGTGATTTTAATTGCAAGTTTAAATTGATGAGAATGATTTGTAAACATGAAGTTCGTTTGTGTAAGTTCTGTTTGTTATAGAATTTCTTTGATTATCCAAGTGTCAGCTTGGAAAAGAATTCAGAAAAATAAAATCTGAATCCAGTATATGTTAGATTTCTAAAATTTGAATCTACATCATAAATGGGCATTAACATTCTAAATCACCTGGATTGGAGAATTTGTTAGCAGCATAGCTATGTTCAATCAAGGAAATGCTAAATACACAGAAATTTCAAGAGCCTTGGAACAGATACACAGGGGAACTATGTATGTGTATGTGTATTGAACACCCATCTGCACTATCAGTGTTGCACTAATGTGGAATTTGAAAGACTTTCTGATACTGTATATCTGCATGTCATCCTTGATTAGATTGTTTTAAAGACAATCTCAAAGATCTGAGGTTTTGAAATGATTGGTTTGAAAATACAGTCATCTTGAAGGAATTGCTGTCATACATGAAGTTGCTCAGAGTTGTCTTTTTCTTTTCTCAGTCAAGGTTAACAATTTATCAATGATAAGCGAATTCACTTAAGAAATAATACATTTAAAAAGCCATTTTACATGCATTAAATGAGGGCTACAACAATACTATGTTTTACAAATACTAGCACTTTTTTTTTTGGCTGTTATGTACTTAGTGTTAGAGGGTCAAAATAATCTTTCTGCTTAGCATCTCTTAAACCACACCTGCAAGTATAGCAGGATTATTACATTTACAGTACTTTACTACTTGTATAAACTATGCAGAAATTTTTAATAAAGTGTAATATATTTTATAAGCTAATAAGACTGAGTGGGTAAAGGTTTTTAGCATGCATTATTAGTATACTTGCAAATACTGAAACATTTTGGTAATCTTTCTTACTAAAGATGTGAATGTTTAATGTACCTTCTCTGTTTCTACTCTGTAGTCCAATGGGAATTCAGTAATGACATTTTGTCATGTCAAACTGTGAACATAAATTTGTACTGTACAGTCCTCATATATACAGTATGCAATATATGTATTATATACTTGTTAATAAAACCGTCAGAACATTAAGTGTGATCATGTGATTGCTATATGCATGTGATCACTAGGAACAAAACTTACCAATGCAACATGTAAGAGACCATACTTAGAAATTTCAAGGTCAATCACTCTTTGATAGACAATCATTGATAGAGGAAAAGAAAAGTAGATCTAATTGGAAAATGCACTGAACAAGTTAACTCAGTCCTAAAGCTGTGTCCCTGCTTTTGTGTTAACAGCAACAGGAAGTCTTAACAAACTATAAATTTGTAGACAACCCAGCATAAATCTACAAACTTACCTAGTGCATTCTTGGGATACATTATTTATATGTTTATGACTCCCACCTGCTTCCAAAAGGGATTTTCAGTGCCTTGTATTAAAAGACACATATGTATAATACTTTACATTTTTAAATAACATAAAAGGTCAGAACTACTAGCTTAGGGAGTGGGGGCTCAGGAATGGGACAGTAACTATATAAGTAAATAGTTCTAGATAAACATGAGTAGTCTGGGCTCTCTAACCCAGTCTAGTTGACATAAAATGAACCATCACACTCACAAACTTGGTCAGCCTAAGGACTCAGGTTCTAGAGAACCAAGAGAGGAGGACCTTGAGCACCTTCAAGGCTTTCCAATCTGCTCCAGATCTAATCTCTGCAAAGTCCAACTGCTTCCCTGACAGTTACCCGCCCCCATGGCTGTTCTGGTGCCGTCCCTCAGTGGAACTAAAATCCCAGCACACATTCAAACTACCACCTCCTACCTTATCAGCCCTTACTTCCTGTTCTACACACTTGACCATGCCCTCCCTGAGATCAATCATTACAATCTAAGACTCCTCCCTACCAGACTGAGAACCCCATGGGCTAGGGTGGGACCTGTTCACCTTGTACCCTCAGTACCACATGCACACAGCAGTTGAAAGAATCGGTGAATCTGAGTTCTAATCCTAGCTCAGGCACTAACATCTCTTTTATCCCTTTACATCCACCTGGCCACCTCCAAATCCTCCCCTGAATTTGTCCTTTCATGTCAATTGCCATTCCCTGCCCCAGTTTAGGCCTCTGGGACTTACCATAAAAGTCCCCTCACTGTCTCACCGCAGTCATCCTCCTCCACAGCCAGCAGGTCCAACCAAAACAAGATCTGATCATGTTATTGCCCCTCGTTTAAAATCGTTCCATGGCTCTCAGGCAGCTGAACTGGTTCTTCTTAATTCAGCCCTTCTCCCTTTAAAGCTTCATCTGTCACCAATAAACTTGTTTTACTTTTTCTTTTTTCCCCAAGAACTTTCAAACATTCCTTGAACTCTGACGTTCATAGGTGCACAAAGTATTCAGGGTTATACTCACCAACCTCCAACTCACGTTTCAAAACTGCACTCAAAAGTTGCCACTTCTTTGGGCTTTCCTTGGGTAAACTTCACTCACCCTCAGCACAGAGATATTCTCTCCCTAATTGGTTTTGTGCCCACATAACCCTCGTGTTTCCCTCAACTATTAGCACTTACCCCTGCATTGATAGTTTCCCGTCTGTCTCCTTCCCTCAGTGGATCTCAGATCATCCAAAGATGATTCTATTCTAGGTGTCCAATGTCCAACCCTCAGGGCCGGGCACAAGGTGGTACTCAGGGAAGGTGTGTTGAAGGAGCAAATGGATAATAATAGCTAACATTGAGTGTTTACTGTATGCTTGCACTATTCTAAGCACTTTGCAAGTATTAATCAGTTCACCTCAATCCTGTAAGGCATGTAGCTATCATTCTCTGTGCAGATGGAACTCGAGGCACAGACAGGCTAAGTGACTTACCCTAGGTCACAAAGATAGGCAGTGGAAGAGCCAGGTTCAAATTCAGACTAATTCAGCCTGCTTTCATAACTGCTGCAGGAGTTTCTGGTCTGGGTGTCCTTCAGGCCTTTGGTGCCTCCTCTCAAAATGCCACCCACACCTGCTTGCCTTTGCTCATAGAGCCATTTTCTAGGTTGCCCTCCCCCACCATCCCAGGCCCCACTCATCTGTCCCTTAACTAGACAAATACTACAAATTCTTCAATAATTGTACATCCCGAACTCTCCATGGGGTAAAGGAGGGGGAAATTCTACTGATTTCCATTAATGAGGCTTAATACCTTCTTTTAAGTGCCAGACATATCGAGGTATAACTTACATAAAGTAAAATTATTCTTTTTAGTGTGCATTTCAAAGAGTTTTGACAAACACAGTCATGTAACCACCACAATCAAGACACAGAACAATTCTAACCTCCTTAATATTCCTTCATGCCCCTTTGCAGTCGACCTCCACCTCCAGGCCTATTTTGTTTCCCAGGACTTTATGGCCTTTTTCAGAATGGATGTAGCCCTTTTGAGTCTGGCTTCTATCATTTGGCATTATGTATCTGAGATTCAGCCATGTTGCTACGTGCATCAGTATTTTGTTCCTTTTAATTATTTAATATGGATGCACCACAGTATGCTTATACATTCACCAGTTTAAGGATATTTGTATTGTTGCCAATTTGAAGCAATTATGAATAAACCTGCCACAAATATTCACATAGTTTTTTGTGTTAACATAAGTTTTCATTTCTCTCAGGCAAATGCTGTAAGTGGGATTGCTATATCGTGTGATAAATAATGTTTGGATCTACAACAAGCTGCTAGACTGTTTTCCAGAGTCACTCGAACGTTCTGCATTTCCACTAGCGATGTCTGAGAGCTCCGAGGTACTCACCAGCTCTTGGTATTGGTTTCTTTTGTTTTATCCTTCTTAATGAGTGGAGCAGTATCTCATTGTGCTTTTAATTTGCATTTCCCTCATGACTTATGATGAGCACCTATTCGTGTGCTTATTTGCCGTCTGTATATCTTCTTTGATGGAGTACCTCTTCAAGTCTTTTGCCTATTTTTTTTACTGAGTTGTTTTATTATTGAGATTTGAAAAGTTTTACTAATATTTTCTCCCAGCATGTGACTTATCTTTTCATTCTCTTAACAGTGTCTTTTGAAAAGCAGGTGTTTTAAATTTTGATGAAAGTTATCAATTTATTCCTTTTATGGATCATGCTTTCTGTGTTCTATCTAATAAATCTTTGTCTAATCTAAAGCACAAACATTTTCTCCTACTTTTTCCTCTGGAGACTTCATAGTCTTATGTTTTATGTTTAGGTCTAGACCCATTTTGGGTTAAGTTTCATGTATAATGTGTGAGTCAAGGTCCATTTTCAAAGTATGTTTGTCTAATGGTTCCAGTGCCATGTTTGATAAGACTATTCTTTATCAAATTGCCTTTGCATCTTTGTCAAAAAATCAGCTAACCATAAGTGTATGGGTCAATTTCTGGACATCGTGTTTCTGTAATCTGTATGTCCATCCTTTTACCCATAATTTTAATTACAGTAGCTGAAACTGAGACCTACATAAATCACCAGGCATAAGCAAACACCAAACACTTCTCGAAGATCACAGTGTAACCTGTGACACAGAGAAAACCCTACTTTGATTTAAGTTCACAAACCAAACTAATAAAACGCATGAGGAAACATACACTATAAGCAAAAATCAGCAGTCACTGCACATGGCACAGGAAATTCATACAGTGGAATTGTCAGGAAGAAACTGTAAGTACATTTAAAGACATAATAGAGTTAATTAAAGCTTAAGAAAAGTGTCTCTGGTTCCATTGAGGATGTGAATAAATGAGTTCCACTCTATTCCTCCTGATAATTACAACTGAAAACTAGAGTAAAACATATAAAGCATCTACCAGTAGACTCTAAAGGGTGAACAGAAGACAGTAGACTGGCTGTAGAACTTGGGACTTGAAGAGCAGCCCAGCAGTAAGTTCCTTGGGGTAGGTTTTGGTTTGTCTGTTCTCCTGCCATATATACTGATGTGAGAGTTAGAGCAGCCCACAACCTGGAATCACAAACAAATACAGACACAAAAAACAAAACAAATGACCCAAGAAAATCCCACTGTCTCTCAACAAAAGACCAGGAAGAGGATGGCCCTACAGGATGGAGACTTTTTGACTATAACTCTCCGCGTAGAGGCAAATACTATTAAAGATGCAGTGTCCCCCAGTGCCCACCCACCACTGAGTCTGTGAGATGGAGCCCTCACTCTGCACTAAGCTACGGTCAGCAAAAAAGTGGATCCCCTCCCCCTTTCCACTGCCACAGTGTCAACAGACTGTGGAAGGAGTCCTGTCGACTCTTCCTGCTCCTCATCTAGTAAGTGCGTGCTCAGGCAGCACTCCTTCTCCAGCCACCAGGCGCTGTGCTGAGAAACTGTGGGGTGGGACTCTGCTGACAACGCCCACCCAGCCCTAAGCAGCCAAGAGGCAGCCTCTCCTCCCTCTTCCAGTAGAGAATCAGGAGAGGATGATGGAAAGCACAGAGCAGGAAAAAAAAAAAAAAGACCTGTTAAATCTAAGTATGAAGTCCAGGCTCATCTCTGAGTAGCCCAAGCACTAAAATGACCAGAACCAACACAGCAGAAGCTTTCAGAATTGAACTACAGGGTGGAATACCAACCAGGTTTCAACCTGGCTTCTTGGTTATGCACAGTGGGACTGACCAGAATAGTACTGCAAAGGTTCAAAAGTTACATTAACATTTAAACCACAGCCCACAAAAGTGGGCCAGAATGTGTGTTCTAAATCTAAATGTGTTGACTGATGAAATAGAATATTTAAAGAGGAACTGGAGTCTCATAATGCAATACACAAAATTTCTAAGATGCAATCCAAAGTTACTTGGCATAACAAGAACCACGAAAATCTCCTCTTACGTGAGAAAAGAAATCAGTAGATACTAACACGCAAAGGCAGAAAAGTTGGAATTATCTGACAAAGATTTCAAAGGAACTATCAGGAAAGTTTTCCTAAAAGCAATTATGAACTCTTGAAACAAATGGAAAACTAGAAAATCTCAGCAAAGGAATTGAGAATATAAAGAAAAGAAACAAATGGAAATTTAGAAATGAAAATACAATATCCAAATAAAAGTACTCACTGGATGAGCTCATGTAACAGAGATCATGAAGGAAAGAGCCAGTGAACTTCAAGATAGATCAGTACAAATTACCCAATCTAAAAATAGAGAAAATAGATTGGGGAAAAAAAAGAACACAGCCTTAGGGACTGTGGGAAAAATAACAAAAGATCTAACATTCATGTTATTGGAGCGACAAGAGAGAAGGAAGTGCAGGGCTGAAGAAATAGTTGAAGAAGTAATGTCTGAAAACTTCTCCAATGTGTTGAAAGAAAAAAAAAACACCCCTACAGATTGAAGTAGCTGATTGAATCCCAAAAAATGATAAACCCAGATTAAAGATGGTGGTGTGAGAGGTGAGACACAGGCTTCCTCCTAAAACCGCATATAATACGAAAATATAATTAATACAACTAATCCTGAAAGAGCAACAGGAAAGAGGACTGCGCCAGACTGCATACACCTGGAGAAAAGAGAAGACCTCAGAGAACAGGGTAACATACCAAAGCTGTGGCCTGGCAGGACCCAAGCCCTTCCCCCACCCCAGCTCACGGCGGGAGGAAGAGAATGGAGCAGGGAGGGAGTGGAGGCTTGAGACTGCTGAATACCTAACTCCAGAGATCTGCTCTTGGAGCACAAACCTACAATTGTGCTTGCATGATACTCTCGTGATTATGGGGTTGGAAAGCTAAGACAGGCAGAATTCCTGGAGAGACTGAGATTCCAGCAGCTTGTGGAAAGCAGGGATCCATATCTGGCTGCTCTGGGACAAAAGAAAGGTGGGCAGTTTGAGAGACTTCCTAACAAGGAAGTCCTTAGCAAGAGGGCTGCTAAAGGGGCAAGGATTGCACAGAGCTTACTGCTCAGTAGAGAGGACAGGCAGACAAAATTGTCTGGGTGCACTCTGCCCAGCAAGTTGGGAGCTTTGCCACATAGACTTTCATATTTAAGAAGGAAAAATAAATCTTCCTCCTTAGACAGTCTTCAGGTGCTCCAGCTGCCTGGCTGGCTACACAGCTCCAAGGACCCCCTCCGTGATATGCAGCCTTTCTCCCAGCCAGCCCCACCTGGTTTGCAAACCAGCAAACTACTAACCTGGCGTTAGGCGAGCCAGAGGGAAGACCTGTCTACAGCAACTACAAACACAAAGCATAGAGGCTTATACCTGTCTGCTCAGCTCACTGGTTCAGGCAGTGGAGACAGGCAGAGCAGCCGGGTACAGGAAACAGCTCTTTCCTCCCCCCACTCCCCTGCAACCCCCGACATTGCTTCAGGGACAGACCAGCTCCAGGGAGTAGAGGTTCTGGGCACTAGGGGGCGCCATATACAAATATGAAACGCCATAGGAATCTGGTTCAGGGTAAAATTATTAATACCACTCCTGAGAAAGATTTAAATGACATTGACCTCATGACTCTTCCTGAAAGCGAGTTCAAAATAAAAATCATTAACATGCTCATGGGGGTACAGAAAGATATTCAAGAACTTAGGAATGAATTCCGTTGGAGATCCAATAAGTGAAGGGCACAATGGATGGTATTAAAAGCAGATTGGATACGGTGGAAGACATGATAAATGAAATAGAAACTAGAGAAGAGGAATAAAAAGAAGCTGAGGTACAGAGAGAAAAAAGGATCTCTAAGAATGAGAAAATATTAAGAGAACTGTGTGACCAATTGAAACGGAACAATATACGCATTATAGGGATACCAGAAGAAGAAGAGAGAGAAAAAGGGATAGAAAGTGTCTTTGAGGAGGTAATTGCTGAAAACTTCCCAAATCTGGGGAAGGAAATAGTCTCTCAGGCCATGCAGGTGCACAGATCCCCCTACACAAGGGACCCAAGGAAGACAACACCAAGACATATAGTAATTAAAATGGCAAAGATCAAGGATAAGGACAGACTATTAAAAGCAGCCAGAGAGAGAAATAAGATCACATACAAAGGAAAGCCCTTTAGGCTATCATCAGACTTCTTAACAGAAACCTTAAAGGCCAGAAGGGAGTGGCATGATGTATTTAATGCAATGAAGCAGTAGAAAGAATCAATGAAAGCAGGAGCTGGTTCTTGGAGAAAATAAACAAAATATATAAACCCTTAGATGGACTTATCGAGAAAAAAAGAGAGTCTACTCACATAAACAGAATCAGAAATGAGAAAGGAAAAATCATGATGGACACCACAGAAATTCAAAGAATTATTAGAGAACACTATGAAAAATTATATGCTAACAAACTGGATAACCTAGAAGAAATGGACAACTTCTTAGAAAAATACAACCTTCCAAGGCTGACCCAGAAAGAAACAGAAAATATGAACAGACCAATTACCAGCAATGAAATTGAACTGGTAATCAAAAACCTAACCAAGAACAAAACGCCTGGACCAGATGGCATCACCGCTGAATTTTATCAAACATTTAGTGAAGACCTAATACCCATCCTCCTTAAAGTTTTCCAAAAAGTAGAAGAAGAGGGAATACTTCTAAACTCATTCTATGAGGCCAGCATCACTCTAATACCAAAACCAGGCAAAGACACCACAAAAAAAGAAAATTACAGACCAATATCCCTGATGAACATAGATGCAAATATACTCAACAAAACATTAGCAAACCAAATTCAAAAATACATCAAAAGGATCATCCATCATGATCAAGTAGGATTTATTCCAGGGATGCAAGGATGGTACAACATTTGGAAATCCATCAGCATCATCCACCACATCAACAAAAAGGACAAAACCACATGGTCATCTCCATAGATGCTGAAAAAGCATTTGACAAAATTCAACATCCATTCATGATATAAAAACTCAACAAAATGAGTATAGAGGGCAAGTAACTCAACATAATAAAGGCCATATATGACAAACCCACAGCCAACATTATACTTAACAGCAAGAAGCTGAAAGCTTTTCCTTTAAGATTGGGAACAAGACAAGGATGCCCACTCTCCCCACTTCTATTCAGCATAATACTGGAGGTCCTAGCCATGGCAATCAGACAACACAAAGAAATAAAAGGCATCCAGACTGGCAAGGAAGAAGTTAAACTGTCCCTGTTCGCAGATGACATGATATTGTACTTAAAAAACCCTAAAGAATCCACTCCAAAACTACTAGATCTAATACCCGAATTCAGCAAAGTTGCAGGATACAAAATTAATACACAGAAATCTGTTGTATTCCTATACACTAATGATGAACTAACAGAAAGAGAAATCAGGAAAACAATTCCATTCACAGTTGCATCAAAAACAATAAAATACCTAGGAATAAACCTAGCCAAGGAAGTGAAAGACCTATACTCTGAAAACTACAAGACATTCATGAGAGATATTAAAGAAGATACCAATAAATGGAAATACATCCCATGCTTATTGATAGGAAGAATTAATATTGTCAAAATGTCCATCCTGCCTAAAGCAATCTTCAGATTCAATGCAACTCCTATTAAAATACCAACAGCATTCTTCAACGAACTAGAGAAAATCATTCTAAAATTCATATGGAACCACAAAAGACCCTGAATAGCCAACGTGATCCTGAGAAGGATGAATAAAGCTGGGGGGATTATGTTCCCCAACTTCAAGCTCTACTACAAAGCCATAATACTCTAGACAATTTGGTACTGGCACAAGAACAGACCCATAGACCTATGGAACAGACTACAGAGCCCTGATATAAACCCAACCATATATGGTCAATTAATATACGATAAAGGAGCCATGGACATACAATGGGGAAATGACAGCCTCTTCAGTAGCTGGTGTTGGCAAAACTGGACAGCTATATGCAAGAAAATGAAACTGGATTATTGTTTAACCCCATACACAAAAGTAAACTCAAAATGGATTAAGGACGTGAATGTAAGTCATGAAACCATAAAACGCTTAGAAGACAACATAGGCAAAAATCTCCGGAATATGAGCATGAGCAACTTCTTCCTGAATGCATCTCCTTGAGCAAGGGAAACAAAAGCAAAAATGAACTCAGGGGACTACATCAAACTAAAAAGTTTCTGTACAGCAAAGGACACCATCAACAGAACAAAAAGTCATCCTACAGTATGGGAGAATATATTTGTAAATGACATATCCAACCAAGGGGTTAACATCCAAAATATGTAAAGAACTGACATGCCTCAATACCCAAAAAGCAAATAACCCGATTAAAAAATGGGCAGAGGATATGAAGAGACAGTTCTCCAAAGAGGAAATTCAGATGGCCAACAGAAACATGAAAAGTAGCTCACATCACTAATCATCAGGGAAATGCAAATTAAAACCACAATGAGATATCACCTCACACCAGTAAGGATGGCCAGCATCCAAAAGACTAAGAAGAACAATGCTGGTGAGGATGCGGAGAAAGGGGAACCCTCCTACACTGCTGGTGGTGGGGATGTAAGCTAGTTCAACCATTATGGAAAGCAATATGGAGGTTCCTCAAAAAACTAAAAATAGAAATACCATTTGACCCAGGAATCCCACTTCTTGAAATTCACCCAAAGAATACAACTTGTCAGATTCAAAAAGACATTTGCACCCCTATGTTTATTGTAGCACTTTTTACAATAGCCAACATATGGAAGCAACCTAAGTGTCCATCAGTAGATGAATGGATAAAGAAGTGGTATGTACACACAATGGAATACTATTCAGCTATAAGAAAGAAACACATCCTACTATTTGCAACAACATGGACGGAACTGGAGGATATTATGCTCAGTGAAATAAGCCAGGCGGAGAAAAACAAGTGCCGAATGATTTCCCTCATTTGTGGAGTATAACAACGAAGCAAAACTGAAGGAACAAAATAGGAGCAGACTCAGAGACTCCAAGAAGGAACTAGTGGTTACTAAAGGGGAGGTGTGTGGGAAGGCAGGTGGGAGGGTGGGAGAAGGGGATTGAGGGGTATTTTGTTTAGTACACATGGTGTGGGGGATCACGGGGAAAACAGTGTAGCACAGAGAAGGCAAATAGTGAATCTGTGGCATCTTACTACACCCAAGGACAGTGACTGCATTGGGGTATGGGTGGGGACTTGATAATATGGGTAAATGTGGTAACCACATTGTTTTTTCATGTGAAACCTTCGTAAGAGTGTATATCAATAATACCTTAGTAAAAAAAATTATAAACCCAAAGAAATCTCCACCAAAGCACACCATTATCAAACCCCTGAAAGTGCAAGACAAAGGAAAAAAAATGTAGGTTGACATAATACGCATGGAGCATGACAATGAATTTTCACTTCGGAAAGGAGATAGATATTAAATATTAGAGTTGTGAATGTTTCATTTTTAAAGAAACATTCAATAATATGTCATGAGTTTTTCCAAAAATTAAGTAAAACTTCTCAGTTTCTCCCTTTGCCCAATCCTGCTTGCCTTACTCTCATGCAAGGCTCCTTCTATATTACCGGTGTTGTTCCCCATTAGAGCACTTGCATGCAAATCTCTGTCTTGGAGTGTATTTCCAGGGGTCCTGAGCTAGACATGTGCAGTTGGCATGACAGAAACGTTGGCCATCTGCCACCTCTTTCAGATCAAATGGTATGGTGAGACACACAAATGTTAAGGTGATAGATATTGTTAAATGGCCCCCCGTTTTATAGCTTAATTTAAATAGCTTTGATTTTTAATTTTATATATTTAAATATATGATACGATCTTGGTGATATAATGAGTTGTAAAAAATATATATATGATCATTCAGAAGACCAAATATATATTTCCCAGGTATATTTGGCCTTCATCCACAGTTCCTGAAAACACTACAGAGCCTTAAAGGTAAAATGGGTGTCTGGTCATGTTAATGAGGGACTTTGGGACCCCCACCCAAGTGAATCAGCCAATGGCCAGTGATTTAGTCAATCCTGACTATGCAGTGAAGCCCTCACAAAAACCCCTGAGACTCCCTGGGATCCTGCTTCTTTGTTGGATAGAGAGCTTCTAAGCTTGGGAAACCAGAGCGCCTCTACGTGCCACAGAGCCAGGCCCCAAGCTCCATAAGGAAAGGAGCTCCTATATTTTGGGACCTTGCCCTATGGATCTCTTCATCTGGCTGTTAACTAGTATCCTCTATGGTATCCACTGGTAAATGTTAGTGTTTTTCTGAGTTCTGTGAGCTGATGTAGCAAATTAATCAAACCTAAGGAGGAGGTCATGGGAACCTCCAATCTGTGCTGTAGCTGGTTGGTCAGAAGCACAGGTAACTGCCTGGGGCTTGCGACTGGCTCTGGAGAGGGGGCATAGAGGGCAGTCTTATAGGACAGAGCCTTTAAACTGGGGAATCTGGTGCTGTCTCCAGACAAAAAACATCAGAATTGAGTTGAGTTCTTGGACATCCTGCTGATGTTTGAGAATTGCTTGGTGTTGTGTGTGGGGAGACCTCCCCGTCCCCCACACACATGCACTGGGCCCAGGAACCTGAAAGGGGTTGTACTATTACTGCTGTGTGTACTATTGTTGGATATGAAAAAACACAATCTTCATTCACATTCTTGCTCCACGTTCCACAAATTTTTGGATGTGAGCCTGCTCACCCTCTTCATTTCTGTTATATTGTCTAGTTTCTGCTAAAGAGGAACACTAGTGGTTTAAAGAGATGACATTGTATCTGGCAAACAGGCTGTACTATCTTACTAGTTCTATTTAACTGATGATGCTAGTAGTTATTTTTTAATGAGGATAATTATTATAACACCTGCAATAATAGCTATTTAATTTTCCCTTTTAATTCTCATCTCTAGCATGTTTTTCTCCTGTCTTAAAATGTTGGCTAAATTCTGCAATATCATGTTAAGTGTTAGTGGCATCCTTGTCTTATTGTGATCTTCATAGAAATGTATCCAGAACTTCTTATAAGCATGATTTCTGTTATAGGAGTTTTGGTACACTAGCCTTTATCTGAGTACAGAGGTTCCTTTCTTTATCCAGTATTCTCAGCATTTTTATTGTACATAGGTGTTAAACTTTAATGAATGCTCTTTCTTCATCTATTTAGATACTCTTACAGGTTTTCTTCTTTAGACCACTAATGGTAAGTTTAATAGATTTTTTTTTAGTGTGGAAACTTTTTTACAGTTTTTATATAAGTCTGCTTGTGCATGAGGTATATAAATATGTATATTTTAATAGCATGTACACTTTGGTTAGATGACATTTTACTTAGGATTCTGCATCTTTGACAAAAATAAAATGAGCCTGTAGTTGCCCGATCAAGTTTTCGCTAGGTTCCTAAACTGTGTGGACGTAAACAATGACCAGCCAGCTAAGAACAGGCAAGGGCTATTATTCAGAACTTTCTTTAGCAAGTCACTGTCTCTTGTCTTTTGACAGGGACTCAAAGGCAACGGAGAAGGAAAGCTTGGTAGTGGAAAGAAGGAAAGTCTTCAAGTATGCCCTGATGGGAGGCTGCCGCCATGGGGAAGCTGTAGGAGAGCTAGCTAGCAGCAGGGCTTCTTGTGTGATTGGTTCAGGGGGCAAACTACCTTTCTCTGGTTGGGCCTCAGTTGGAAGTGGGGACAAAAATTAGGGAAACTGTCAGTTATGAATCAAGTCCTGGTTATTGGCACCAGTTGTTACAGGGTTTATTGTTTGGCTTCTTGGACAGTTTGATAGAGGTAGTGGTCTGACTTCTTACAAGTCTGACTTGTAGACAGTAATTTAGCTTCCTCGGCTGGTCACTGTAGATAATTAATCCACTTCCTGGGCTGATTATTATATATTGTGGGTCAGAGTTCTATCTTTACATGTGATCTGGCCATAATCTCTTTGTGTATTCAGTCTCTCAACTGAATTGGACACCTTTCCCTCTTTTTCAATTTTTTGGAACAACTTATAATAGAGACTCTTGAAAGTTTGGTAAAATTCCTTTGAAAAATTGCCTCGGCCAAGTCCTGGACAGTGGAAGTCTTTGTTTTTAACAGTCACTAAATAATCAATATTTCAAATAATCATTATTAAAATTTTCTATTTCTTCTTCTATAAATTTTTGCCTTTCATATTTTTCAGGAAATGTATCTGGTTCATATAAGTTATCATATTTATTTGAAAACAGTCATAATAGCAGTTTACAATTCTTTTAATCGCATGTCTATTTCTATTTTCCTTTTTATTATATATTTTGTGTATTTCTGTCTTCTGTTTTCTTTTCTTGATCAGTCCTGCCAGGAGTCTATTATCCCAGTTTTTTCAAACAGCCAAATGGGGTTTGTTAATTTTCTGGAGTGCTTTGTGTTTGTTTTGTTAGTGTCTGATTCCATCATTTTCTTTACCTTGATTATTTCCTTATTTCTTGTTGGGTTTGCATTGTTGCTATTTTTCAACTTCTTGAGAATATTGTCTAACTCATTTGTATTCCATCTCCCTTGTTTGTTTGTCTTAAAAATGTATTTAAACTTACACATTTCTTTCTGAATTCTGCTTTAACTGAGTCCCCTGAGTTTTGGTACCCAGGCCAAGCAGCTACATGGAGTGGTGTACTCGGCTTCATTCACCGTCAGGCCTGGAAGGAGTGGAAGCTCTCTTCTCTGCAGCAAAGAAGAAATTCTGTTTCCGTGTGCAAAAGGGACTGTAGCTCACTCCTCATGGCCCTCAATGTTGAGTGAAGTCACCCAAAGCAGGTGCCTCTTTCTGACTGAAACGCATACCATATGATATAGTTGGACTCACAAGGTGGCGCTGAGCGAATATTTTTTTGTCTTCTGATTTTTTTTCTGAATATCTCCTTTTTGTCCACAAATAAATTATTTGTGGGGAAGAGTTGAAAAAGACAAGGATTTAAAATTATTTATGGAAAAAGGGCAGGATCTCAAAAAGAATACAGAGAGAATTACTTTAAGTATTCACTAGTGATCTTTTTGGGAGTGGCTCAGTGAATAATTATTGAATGAAGGAAGGAAGAACTAAACACAGGAGTATAAGTATCGTCCCTAAAATCTTAAATCCTTTTTCTCACTCTTTTCCCCACACTTACTCCAGAGTCCCACTTTTTTTCTACATTCTGCCACTTAGGAAATTTCATTTTTAAAAGTAGAAGAATTACTGATGATTATCTCTTCCCTTAGAAATGTAAAAAGAATGGAATCATACCTGGGTACTAGTAGTTATAAAGAGATGGGAGATCTGGGCTTATAATTCTTAGGTCTGGCTTATACTTCCCAGTGAAAAGTCTCCTTTGTAAAGGGGAACAAAGCCAGTGTTGCTGAAGGGTTCCTGGCCCCACCTTGGAATGAAGGCCGCCTGTAGTACTCATTAGAGTCCACCACTGGGCCCACATACCTGCATGTGTTAGACGTTCATATGATTTTTTATATTTTGACCCACGACTTATTTAGTAGTATTTATTCAGTTTCCAGGTATTTGCGATTTTGTTTTAGCAATACAGTAGGAAGGGGGAAATAGATCAGTGAAACTGAATAGGCAAATCAGAAGTACATCCTGATATGTAAGAAAGGTCATACCACACATTAATGGGGGAAAGGCTATCTAGGAAATGATTCAAAAAGAACTGGATCACTATTTGGAGAAAAATAAGCTGGATTTTCTACCTTATATCATATACAAAGATGGGTGTCTGGTGTAAAAGAAAAACCTGAAGCTAACTGAAGAAAATGTAGGAGACCACGAGTGAGATCAGGGGAGAAGAGATTTCTTCAACAAGACTGAAAATGTATAAACCACATGGTAAGATTTCAATGGATTTGATTGCACCAAAATTCATTTCTTTCAGCAAAGTAAGCAATAGTTTCCAGAATGGAAGAGGTATTTCCAGTATCTGTACAAGGATTATCCAAAAACTACATGTAAATCAATATCAATAGATCTCCATAACAGTGTTGAATGAGAAAAGTAAGAAACAATATTAATATCACACACCATTCATATAAATTAGGAACACATATACATCCCAAACAAAACTACATGTTTTATAAGAATACATGCATATTCAAGGTTACAACTTGAAGTATATATCAGTGGAGGCAGGAGAATGACAGTAGGAACTAAGGAAAAGGGGAAAACAATGAAAGGAAGAAAGGAGACTTAGACCTCAGCTCAGAGCATAAGGTCATCATTAGTCTATACATGAGAACTCAGTTCAGTGCAGAAAAAAATCAGACTGGAAAATGTTTGTGAATGTCTTGTCTAGTAACTCCTCTACTAGCTGTATAGTCACTAGCTATGTTCCCTCAACTATCTTAGAAACACACATAAGCTTGTGCAACCCCCAGCCTAGGTTTGTTGCACAGATTTTTTTCAGTGAACAGAAGCTCCCAAGGTTACTAATCAAAACTTTATTTTTATTAAAAATAAAATGGTGACCGGGCAAGGGAAACAAAAGCAAAAATGAACAAGTGGGATTATATCAAGCTGAAAAGCTTCTGTACAGCAAAGGACACCATCAGTAGAACAAAAAGACATCCTACAGTATGGGAGAATATATTCATAAAAAACGTATCTGATAAAGGGTTGACATCCAAAATATATAAAGAACTCATGCACCTTAACAAACAGAAAGCAAATAATCCAATTAAGAAATGGGCAGAGGACATGAATAGACACTTCTCCAAAGAAGAAATTCAGATGGCCAACAGGCACATGAAAAGATGCTCCACATCGCTAATCATCAGAGAAATGCAGATTAAAACCACAATGAGATATCACCTCACACCAGTGAGGATGGCCAACATCCAAAACACAAACAACAACAAATGTTGGCGAGGATGTGGAGAAAAGGGAACCCTCCTACACTGCTGGTGGGACTGCAAATTAGTTCAACCATTGTGGAAAGCTGTATGGAGGTTCCTCAAAAAACTCAGAATAGAAATACCATTTGACCCAGGAATTCCACTCCTAGGAATTTACCCTAAGAATGCAGCAGCCCAATTTGAAAAGGACAGATGCACCCCTATGTTTATTGCAGCACTATTTACAATAGCCAAGAAATGGAAGCAACCTAAGTGTCCATCAGTAGATGAATGGATAAAGAAGAGGTGGTACATATACACAATGGAATATTATTCAGCCATAAGAAGAAAACAAATCCTACCATTTGCAACAACATGGATGGAGCTAGAGGGTATTATGCTCAGTGAAATAAGCCAAGCCGAAAAAGACAAGTATCAAATGATTTCACTCATATGTGGAGTATAAGAACAAAGAAAAAAATACTGAAGGAACAAAACAGCAGCAGACTCACAGAACCCAAGAACGGACTAATAGTTACCAAAGGGAAAGGGACTGGGGAAAATGGGTGGGAAGGGAGGGATAAGAGGGAAAAAGGGGCATTACGACTAGCAGATGTAATGTTGGGGGGGCACGGGAGGGCAGTACAACTCAGAGAAGACAAGTAGTGATTCTATAGCATCTCACTACGCTGATGGACAGTGACTGTAATGGGGTTGGTGGGGGGGACCTGATAAAGGGGTAGTTTAATAACCGTAATATTGCACATGTAATTGTAGATTAATGATAATAAAATAAATTGTATTAAAAAATAATAATAAAATGGTGAGCAAACAGTAGAACTGAATATTCAGAATGAGAGAAGAGTCATCTGGCTAGTTTCTTTTAAAGGCCTCTTTTCCCAATAAAGAATGGAGTGAAACAATTGGTTGCATTTGAGCTTTTAATTAGACCCCATTTAATATGCCTGCAAGTATTTTGCCTGCCAGGCCTCGCAAAAGTCTGTGCTGATGATTTTACAAGAATTTAATACATGGAAAGACAAGTTGGCTGGGATTAAATAGGAGATTATCTTGGTAAATGAGAATGACAAAAAAATCAAGGAGAAATGCAACCTTATTGGAAGGGGTAGGAGGAAAAACAGAGATGGGCTGGCAGGGATAGGCAGGCAGCCATATGGGAAGTCAGTCTCAGAAATGCAGGGTAATTTAGTCAGAGGTGATACAGGTTTTGTGGAACTTGAAGCTTACCTCTTTGGTGAAGAAGGGCTCTTAAGAAAAATAATATAAAAATAAGAGCACAAAATCAGCTGTGATTGTGAATATTTATTTCAAATGAGAAAAGAAATCACAACAAACTATAAATTTTAAAAGCTGATAAGGTAAATATTTCAAAATCTGAAACCATACTGTCTCTTAGAACCACCTGACCATCTCTGTGATACTTGTTTTCTACACTTTTTGGCTGCATAGTCTTTTATAGCATCTTCCTATGACAACATTTCATGATTTTTTTTAGCAGGGAGAAGGTATAAAGATATGTCAGTCTTTCCTCTAGTATGATTGATTAAAATTTTTTTATTATGAATAATTAGATGCATAAAACATACAATTTCACACACAGATGTACTTGCTTTTGTTGAGACTGCTACAGTTTTGAACCCTATAAAAACAGATTCTGAAAAAAATCTGTTTCATGTGAGTCCATCAAAAAGGGAGGACATACATGTTTCAAATTTCATTATATTTGTTGCATTATTGAGCAGGTTCTTGACAGGAAAGAAGCTCTGGTTAGACCAAGTATTGAAAACTAAGTCCCAGCTTATAATTTTACATGCCTGAGGACTAGATGAATTTTCTATGGATTAGCTTCTGACCCTGTACATTTCAAACCTCTTCCACAAGATGCCACAAGACACAATGACTGTAATACAACCTCTCATGCCTGAGCTTCGTGTTTCCATGCAGGTGGAGCCAGCCTAGTGGGTAGTAAAAGTATTCCTGGATGTTATTCCCACAGAGGGATGAGCTGACAATAACTCAGCATGGAAGTACTGTGAAAACATGAATGTATCCTACTAAGCCCAAATAAAATAAAATTTCCCAGTTAATATTTCTGCAGGTGAATCCCAAGAGTGTCCACAGCTTCTCTGGTCCCATTAACACAAGCAGAAATCAGAAAGGAACGAGACAGCAATCTTGACCAATTGCATTTAAAATGTCATTCTTTTGCAAATTTCACAAAAAAAAGGGAGCAGAACTTGGAAGGGCCCTGCAAGTGAATCCCTTGAAGATTCATTAACTTCACAGTGAATCCACCTTTGACCCCACCCAGCTGCAAACTGGCAGATAAACTCAACTGCAGACCCTTTTAGAAAGTGCAGACTCTCTGGTCTCACCTCTGGGGATCCTGACTCAGTAGTGGAAAGGAAAGTGGTACTTTTGGAGCTAAGTGGGATGGGATATGGTAGGTGTAGGAGAGGACAGAGGGAACCTACTGAGTCCTCATTATCTTATATTAAATAAATGAAATCATTATCTCCAGGGCTGGTCCTGGCAAAGTATGAACTCATCATCTTTTAAAGTCTCCAGGTGTTCCAAGAAGTGATGGCCAGGGCCAGCTTCCCCAGACTGTTGTTATCCTCCTGCCACACACACGCACAGCCTATCTCTTCCCATTCTGACCCTTTCTAAATAAGGCACACACACACACCCCTTTGTATCTTCTCCTGAGTTACCTCCACAAGGGCAAACATTAAGTCAGGAGCTGAGTCCATCGATTGGAATCTTGGATTGGCCACTTGGAAACTGGAAACCTTCAATCTTCTCCTTGTGTTCTAAAATGGAGGCAATTCTACCTCCCCTCACAGTTCAGGGGCCATTAAATCAATGTGATCCACTTAGAGAGCATGGAAAGCTCCTTAAATCCTAAGGACGATTTTCCTTCTAAAAAACAAGCCTTTATTTCTGCACTACTGGAAGGTAGGAGACTTGATATTCATAACTATGACTTTAAGATACCACTTGAATAATTAAATATCAACTAAATACTATTTTTAAAAAACAACCTTTGCCATTAAATCTCTCTCTCCCTTTTTTTTTTTTTGACACCTCTGGTATGCAAGCCTTGGAACAGATTGCCTTTGTTCACGTTTCTGCTTTGTCCCCTACCATTCTGAACATCCAGCAAGCTTTTTAATCTCTCTGTGCTTCAGTTTATCTCTGATGGGGTTGTCAGAGTTAAATGAAAGAGTGTTTGTAAAGTGCTTAGAGCAATGTGGTATTTTCTTAATAAACCATAGTTATTATATTCACTACATATTTGTGTTTTCAAAATGAATAAGGAGGACATCTGAATGAAAAGAAGATAAACACTGCAGAGTTGCTGAGGTTAGAAAAAGGACATTCTCGACCACTGTTAATGGGAGGATTGATAAGATCTTTTAGAAAGTAACTAACTTTAGGAAGTTTATCAAAATGTAATAAGTGGATATCTATATCTAATTTCTAGGAATCTTGCAAATTGATTTAAATTAATTTGACCAGGCGACAACTGTCAGATTCTTTAGGTAAAATTCAGTTGGCTCTGGGGACTAGAGGGAGATGATACAACTTTAATACTTAGACACATACCTCCACTTCGGGTTTCTGATTAGAGTAATTCAAACATTAATTAACTGCTCTAGGATATAGATGAGAGATAAGCTGTCATACACACTACACATGTGTGATGGACATGGTGAATTGGCCTTCTGCATGCCATGCTGCCATTTTCAAACATGCCTTCCTGTGCTACAGAGCCTGGAAAACCTAAACACCGCATTTTCTACCCTCTCTTGCAGCTGAGATTTAGGGTGAGAATTAGGTCCCACCAAAGGCATGCCAGATGTGGACATGTCAAAATAGTCCCTTTTTTACTGATAAAGGCTAAGCTGGAGGGCATGCTTAGTGTGATGTCCAGATGGGCAGCTAATTAAAGCCCAGGACTGAGCCAATTTACCGTACCCATCAGGACATTGTAGGGCTGGTAGTGGCCTTCCTGAGCTGGGAGAGGAGGGTGGAGGTGAGGATGACTTAGTAACACACTACGGCTCAGGAGAACGGTTTCTTGCAGGCAGCTCACTCCCAGGAGGAAGAAAGGGAAACCAGGACAGCATGCTCAGTTGTTCCCAAATGCACCAGGGTAAGCCACCTCCTTCCTCTCCAGAAAGTGAGAGGAAGAGAGAGGCCAGGAGCATCACAACTTCACAAGGAGACAGACATTAAGAAGATAAGAAGGGTTCGCACTTAACTGTTTCTTATTGGCAGAAAGCCATGAAGAGGGCAGAGAGCTGTCACGATTTCCTCCACCCACTCCTGTTTTGAATTAATTTGTATAAACATATTTACAAGTATATAATTTGTGTAGTTAAAAAAGAAAGAAATGTGTGAAAGTCAAAGTCATGTGACTTCCACTTCTATGAAGGCTAGAATAGCCGTCAGCAGACCAAAGCTTCTGTCAGGAAAAACTGGAAAATCTAGACACAATAATTTTTGTGTAAATGTTTTAGAAGCATCAAGGGCTGAATGAAGCAATAAGGAGTAGGAAGCACTGATTCTGGAGAAGGGAGAACTGCAGAGGTGAGCTGCTAATTGGCAGCCACTTTCCCCTGGAGGATCCTTGTCCTGCAAGCCCAAGAGGAGAGGCATTTCCTTCAAGGGCCCCCTACTGAAAGCAGCTCTCCTCCTTTATTCTCTGTCACAAATGGCTGATGGCATGCACTGCAGATTGTAAGTAAAGTGGATTTAGTTGTGTTTTTAGCTGTCTCTGTCTTTAGACTATATAAACTTCCTGCAGGCAGGCGAACAGTGTGTCTACCTTGTTCACTGTTGTATTCCGAGCTTCCAGCCCAGCACCTGCCACACAGTAAATGTGTAGTTGAGTATGCTGAGCTGAGTTCATTGGAGGTGAAGTGAGGTGAGCTGAACTGAAGCAGTGAATGCTTTCTGGCTCTCTCAGGTATCTTAGGTTCTAGAGGCACCTTCTTCCTCTGAAGCCCCTATTCCCATAAGACTTTGTCAAACCCAAACTCATTTCTGACCAGAACTTCATCCCCTGGGCCCTGCTCTAGGGCTTGGAAGTCAGTGGGGTTGGGAGCCTTATCCTCAGCCCTCTGAGCTCTCATGACTACAGGCAAGGAAACTGGGTCCCAGTCCTAGTCCTGCTGCTGTACGATCTCGTACCATCTGCTTTGTGATGGGACCCTGACTCACTCGCTTTGGGGTTTTGTCCTTTGAAATCTCACTTTCTTTTGAGCACTCTGAAGTGTCAGGGAAGCTGATGCATGGGGCCCACATTTACATGAGACTAGGGTATAAATCCAAAGCCCTATAATTAAATTGCAATGAGAGGCATGCCTGAACTGTGTCCTACCCGCCCAGGATCAAGTGACCACAGAAGCCAACGCCTCGTGAGAGGGCTCCTTTGGTGCCTGCAAAAGAACTGCTGGCGCTGTGGTCAGAGCAGGGGCCCAAGGGCCAGACCACCACCCCTGCCGCCTAACCAGCTGTTGGGGATACTCACCCTGGATGTGTTACCTAACCCTCAGGGCCTCAGATTTTGGAGTTTTGGGATGGACAGTTCATCTATTCCATGTGCTTATGCTGAAAATTAAGTGGCCCATCGGACCTCAGGTGCCTAGACTGACTCTGGGCACAGAGGATGCCTCTGTAAGTACTCACCTGACAAATTTAACCAGGTCTGGAGAGTCCAAAAAAGCTTCCTCTGGCCCAGACAACCTCTCCTGATCAGAACTTAGACCCCTCTGGGGCCTGGCTGGGCATTAAGGGAATGGGCTCAAATGCCCCCTTTCTAGGACTCCATGCTGGCTATCCACTTTGATTGTCATATCAGGGATTTAAACACTCAGATTCATTTGATTAGGTAACACTTTCCCTTGTTTACATTTAAATCCAGATTATTCTCGGAGTTAGCTAGGGGCAGGGGCTGGCGTTTGTTTGGTCTTTACCCACGGTCCCTTATAGTGTCTGTACAAAGTATTCCATTTCATAAATGCATGGATTTGCTTTTGGTGTTTTACAACTCCCGGGGCAGCAGCCTCTGGTGCGTCTTGGGGTGGGTTCCATCTGCAGACAGCCTGTCTCATCAACTACTTTCTCCTTAGTTTCTCAGCGAGTGACATTTTCCTGATCTCTTTTCCAGAATCTGGCAGCAATTTTCCAAAGCCCACTACTTAGAGGAGGCCTGTGCCTAGACGAGTAGATACCCCACAAGTTTTTCCTTTCCTCAAAACCCTTATCACATCTTTCTAAGTCTTTCAAGGATAAACTAACTAATAAATGGATGATCAGTGTCTCTCTCCCAATTCATTTTATGTAAGAACCTACTTTAGGCCTCAAACCTCAAAGTGGGAATTTCAGGCAAAACAGGGTAGATGTTTTTAGTTAAGGCCCTCAAAGGGGGTAAGGACGTTCAAGAAATTGTCCAAATGGAATTGCAAGCAGAGAGAATCATTAGACTTGGAAAGGTGCTTGATCACAGCACGGGCTTGTCTGTAGGCACTTTGGCCAGTGAGCTCCTTGGGGGCAAGAACGACACCCCACTCATGGAGGCGGATGCAGGACCCAGCTCCCGGCCATCAGAAGAGCTCTGTAAGTCCTTATGAACTGAGTTAAACTGGAACTCTCAACCAGTTTAGTAAGGTCACAACGGCTTGGCTCATAGTAAGGCACTCAGTCAGTGTCTTTTCAGATGAACTTGGTAGGAAGACAGTAAGACACAGTGAATTTGAGATTCAGAGTTTGGAATTCAGAATCAGATAATCCAAGGGTCGAATACCAGTTTTGCTTGCTTCTTGCAGTGTGCCCTAAGCCTCTCTCTATAGAAGACCTCTTTAACAGCATTGCCATGAGAATGGTATGAAATCATGCATGTGAGATCTGCATTGGTAAATTGCTAGTACTTACTCAACATTACCTTGGGCCAGAAACTATTCTAAGGCTTTCTCACTTAATCTTCCAACAACCTGAAGAGGGAGATGTGTTTTCTCCCTTTTTTTAAAAACAACTTACACATACTTTATTTACTTGATTGAAAGCCTTCTTACGGTACATACACTGTTTTATGTAGCTCAGCTGTGTTCGCACTGACCTCAGCGGGCTGTAGTTTGTTTTTCAAGATTCTGCTCAATTACTGCTGTTGTCAGTTGGTTTATTTTCTTTCAGGATCAAGGTAGATATGTTCACATTGTATCTTATTTTTAATCCCTTCTCTGGTTAGTGCTTCCCTGGATCCTTAGCTTGTATACTTACACCTGGAACCAGCATCCTAAAGGCTCCAAGATAAATTCTCCTACTCCAACATCCCATGCTCTAATTCTACCCTCCTCGACCTGGGCTCTCCCCAGCTGCAACACCCTGGCTGTGGGGTCAGGTGGGAGCCTCCAGCCCTGACCGCAAGGAAGTGCTTTAACCACCCCACTTCTTAGGGTGAGGGCGTTGAGGAGCAGAGAGGCTAAGTCAAGTCCCCAAGGTCACACAGCTAGTGAGTGGTAATGCCAGAATTCACAAGCAGCCCCTGGTCCGAACCTCTAAAGGGGAGCTGTGAGGTTTCAGGTGTGGGGTGCCAGGTGTGGAGTGCCACGTGTATCTAATAAGAACTCAGTAATTACAGCAGTGGTGTTTGAGGAGCAGAGAACCTGAGTTCCCACAGCTGTCCCACAGCCTCTGCATTCAGACCAGGGCTGCCATGTCTTGCTTGCTGACGGCTTTCTCCAAAGCCTGTCCTGGGCGGCCACACCCAGCGTTCTCACCACACCCTGGTGCTCTTACCTCTCGGGAAGCTCTGGCCACACCCTGCCTGCTCCCGGAAGGTAAACAGGGCCACAGGAGAAGGGCCGCATTGTTGTGCCTGCGGTCTTGGCCCTGGAGGCCGAACACTTTGGCTTATAAATGCCACAAATCAATAAACAATAAAAGTCAGAATTGAGGCCCTCTTGAACTTCAACTGACCTCAACTTCAAGGCAGTTAGTCATGAGGATAAATGCCCAGGACCCAATTCGAGGAGAAAAAACATCCGCATGGCATCTAGTTAACTATCTGGAAGGAGGGGGTTTGCAGTTTGGAGGAGGTAATGGGGGCATTGTGTTCTTGGAGAAAGACAGGAAGTTTGCCAAAGTCACCCAGAGCTGAAAAAACTGCCCTGGTACCAATAAAGATCACAGTACTAATAGAGTGCAAGATTCCTTTCCTGCAAAGTGCTGGCCTGCGTGAATAGGTTTAATCACAACAGCTATGATTTATTGAGTGCTTTCTGCATGCTAAGCACTGTGCTTAATCTTTACATGCCTTAATTCACTGTGCTCAATGACCCTATGAGGTGGGTTTTATTATCTTCATTTTACACATGAGAAAAACACAGTACAGAGAGGGTAAATAACCTGCCTAGGGTTGCCCAGCCCATCTGAGGCAGAACTAAAATCTGAACCTGAGATCTTCCATACCCTGTTCCTGGAGGCTGGCATTGGGATATTTCTCTGTTTTCTCTGCACTTAATTTTGAATTGGATTTCTTATACCAAAGTATATACAGAAAAGGAATCACTTGGGCTGATGAAGAGCTAGGGCTCCGCGGGGTGGCTGCGGGATGTAGGGGATGTTGGAAAAGCTTGCATTCTCTGGGCAATCAATTCTGTCCCTGCTCCTAGTCTGCGAGGCTCCTATTAAAAGTTAGGCCCCTCATCCAATCTTGAATGCAGAGTACTGCAGGGGTGAAGGGGACACCTGTGAAGGGGTACAGACCTCTCCCAGAGCCCTTCTTCCTCTGCTCTGAAAGGCTCGAATTCTGCCAAACCTGGTCTCCTGGCATTTGTCTATGGTGCAGGCTGACATTTGGACTTCTAGGGTTTGCACCTGAGCTAATTCCCTGCAGACAAAGGTCACCAGAGAGAAACTGCCTCAGCAGCAGCTCCAGAGGAACAAGGCGGCGAGTACAACACAGGTCCATAACCTTACCGACTGGGTGGGAAGACTGATGTGTTCAACGCCACCCTGAGAGCTGGGGCACGTTTGAGTAGTGTGCTTTCTGAGCGTGGTAAGAAAAATCTCTACCTCTAATGCGTCTGTGGTTTATCTGGAGTCAAAAAGTGCTGCATAAGCTCGGGGCATATGCAGATTATTGGACTTAGGGTTTTCAGTGCCCATTGCAGGTCTTCCAAGAATAGTAGTGGAAACTTTCCCTTTATTATTCCTATGTATTGGGTCATTCCTTTGACTAGTACACTATAAATACTTCAAGTATGGTAGACGAAGTTTTAACATGATTTTTCCCAATAAGGGTCAGGAATTCTGGTTCTCAATAAGCTGAGGCATCTGTCCCTAAGAGGGAAACCAGGAAATGTGGCCTCCAGGCGCCCCCTGCTGGAAAAGGAAGATGCAGACATTTGGGACCTAGAGTTCAGAGGCTAGAGTCTTCTGAGAGTTTGGGAGCATCTCCTGCTCCATTCAGATACATGGGGAGCTTATTCTGCTCGAACTGTATTGCATGAGAATAATGAAAGGTAACATGGCCTAGTGGTGAAGAGGATGGATTCTAAAGCTGATCTGCCTGGGTTCAAGTCCTCTCTCTGCTACTGCCTCTGTGGCTTTAGGCAGATCACTACACCTGGGTGCCCTGCCTTCCTCATCCATATAATCAGAATGATAATCCTAGAACCTACCTTACACAGCTTAGATAAAGTATATTTAGACATACTTAAAGAGATGTAAGTAAAGTAATATGTCAAACACTGAGACATAAATGAGGTAATATGTGTAAATAACAATATGTGTAATTGTTAATTACATATGTTAATTATTGTTATTACAAATTCTATCATCATTATTCTCATAATTATTATAAATAAGACCTAAGAGAAGGTTTTCTTCCTTTTTCTCAATCCTAAGGGTCATTCTCCGGCTCATCAAAAATTCTAACAATGGGGGAGTGTTAATAAGGAGATACCACAGAAAGGGAGTATGGCAGAGATTATGACATATATAAAATACATCTCCCATTCCACCTCTCAGAAAATATTCAATTATCATCACTGTTAGTCATTCAAGCCTTGGGACGTATCAAGGACACATTATTCTAGACACCAAAGGCAGGGAAGAAATCGTTAACACTCTTCCAAGAATAAAGCATTCCCAAAGGAAAAAGGGAGAGTACCTGTTGTATCAGCCAGGCACTTCCAAACATTGTTGGGTCTGTTGGCTTTCTCTGTGACAGCAGAATAATTTGTTTACTGCCTTTGATTTCTGCTTTGGAGGAAATTTAATAAGGCTTGGTGCCTCAGGTAGAAATGGGTAACCCCAACTGAACAATTAGTTTTCTTGGAAACCTGGAGATTGTACATATGTATATTTACATATATACATATGCACTGCATGTATGTGTGTGGATACTTATATTCAGAATGCTTTAAGATGCTTATGCCCTTTAGGGTGCAACTTTGGTGGTCATGAGGAGGGTGGTAGGCATGAAAGAACCTCTGATAGCTATAGAGCTACACAGGGTACTGTATTCATAACAAGTTTTTAAGTTGGACAGGACAGAGCTTAGAAAGGGAGGTGGTGGTAGTGATGGTGTATCTATATAATGCAGTCAGCAAGTGGAAGACCCTAATAGCTTGATATCACGGGGGAGCTGGTAGTGTTGTAGAAAGCTCTGCCATCCTTTGGCCTGAAAAAGCTCGTGCTGGGCATCATGTCAGCCTTGTGAAGTAGGCTTGATAGTTCTACATATCCGAAAACTGCACCTCAGAGAAGATGGATGAGCTGCCTGAAGTCATACCACTGGTATCTACAAGGACAAAGAGAAAAGAGGGTGGGAAAAAAATATATTTTGGAAGCTGGAAAGCATATGGACAAGTGATTAATGACTTAGCTGAGAGAAGGAAACTAAAGCAATGTTAACATCAGCCTGGAGGCAGACTAATTGAGTCACAGAAGCTTGGAAAGTCTCAGAAGTTAGTGGCTCTTGGGTGAAAGTGAGGCTGAAAACAGAAAAGAGTTATAACTCTGTGTAAAAAGCACACAGACAGCCCCACCAAGATCTGCCATCCATCTGTCTTCAATCTCAGAGGTCCCGAGACTGATTCTCTAAAGAAAGTAAGCCAGAGAGATTCTGAGATTCAGTGACATTCAGGGCAGAACACTGTATAGAAAATTGAGGATCAAGTGGAATTCTACTTCCTAAACTGTGAACCCTATCTCCTTTCCTCCATTCCAGTCTCAGAATGTGATTGTCAGGTTTGTATCTCTCAAATAGAAGACTGGAGGATTCCTCTCTGGGGAAATGACTAGATTAACAGAAAAGACCCAAAGAGTCTGACAAATGGGAGTCTCCTGATGAAACAGCCAAGCAAGATCACCCTGCAGAAAATTCCACCCATGGGCAAGCTCGCCATAGCCTCAATTCCACAGGTGTGTACACATACGTGCGCGCGCACACACACACACACACACACACACACACACACACACACAGCATAGCTTCCTGTCTGTTTTTTAGTGCCTCGATAATATGAGATGGAGCTAAGTGTAACCAAACATCTGAGGAGACTTTCTAATAGGAAAACTGAGATCAAAACAAAAAATTTTTTGAAGAGTTCAGTAGAAACAGAAATAATGCCAGGATCAGAAGAAAGCATCAAGAAGTTGTATGTAATATGCTCAGGGGATAAAAAGAGAAGGAAAAGAGGTTATATAAAGATAAAAAGAGGTTATATAAAAATTAATAAGAAATTAAGCTCCTGAAAATTAAAGCTATGACATCAGACATGCAAAATACAATAGAAAGGTTGGAAGGTAAAGTTGGGAAATATGCCAGAAAGCAGCAGAAATATCAGAGGTGGAAAATTAAGGGGGAATAAAGAAGAAAATTTGGAGACCAGATCAAGTATTACAATATTCAAATAAATTAGGAGTTCCAGAAGGAGGAAAGAGGGAAAAATGGAGGAATTGAAATTATTCAAAAAGTAATTCAAGAGAATTCCTCAAGAACTAAAGGATATGAGTTTTCATATTGATAGGCCTCACTGAGTTCCCTGCATAATGGGTTTTAAAAGTCCCACACCAAGACACACCATAATAAAACTGAGGAATTCCAAGGACAAAAATAAGATCTTAAACACATCCAGAAAGGAGTAACAGGTCTCACTCAAAAGATAAATATCAGACTTCTCAACAGCTATACTGGAAGCTAGAAGAGCAATGCCTTCAAATTTCTAAGTGAAAAATACTGTAACTTAGAATTCTGTACATAGCCCAACTATCAATCATGTACAAAGGTGAATTAATTTTTTTGACATTCATGGTGTAGAAGCTACTGAAGGATGTACTCACTCAAAATGAAAGTGTAAAACAAGAAAGCTCATGTCACGGGAGGGAAAAAAAGATCCAATATGGAAGAGAACAGAAAGGAAATTTGAAGTTGTAAAAAGAAATCCCAGAACAACAGCTATGCATGAGACTTAGAGAGCTGCAGTCCAGACTGTAGCAGAACAAGCAAGAGCTCTGGGAAGGATATCTTCCCTCCCAAATTTTTGCACCATTAGAACATATTGAGAGGAGATCTATGTTTCTGATGGAGGATTTGGGAATGATTTAAGTAGTACACCAAAAGCTAAGTGTGATAATTGTGAGTTATAATAAGAAACATATATTTGGTCTTCCTATTCCTGGCACAGAGCTCCTAAAACCCTTGAAATTTCTTAAGTGAAAGGTGTCTTTTGTTATGTTAATGAAGTGACTTTTGGGGAGTCTATATGTAACCTAAGGATGGGAGATAATTGTCAGGAGTGCAACCTTGTGATTAGAGGGTTGGAACTTTCAGTCCCACCCCCTGACCCCTAGGGAGGGGAGAAGGTTAGAGGTTGAATCAGTTGCCAGTGGCCAATGGTTTAATCAAACATGCCTATGTAATGAAGCCTCCATGCGGTTTGGAGAGCCTCCAGGATGGTGAACATATGAGTACAACATACGTCTGAGATATTTTGGGTTTGGTTCCAGACAACCACAATAAAGTGATTATCACAATAAAAGGTGTCAAATGAATTTTTTGGTTTCCCAGTGCATATGAAAGTTATGTTTATACTATTTGTTACTCTATTAAGTGTGCAATAGCATTATGTCTAAAAAACAATGTATATAACTACTAACTATCATCAGAGCTTTCAGTGAGTTGTGTTTTTGCCGGGGGAGGGGGTCTTTCCTCCATGTCGACGGCCGCTGACCAGGGTGATTATTGCCAAAGGTTGGGGTGACTGTGGCAATTTCTTAAAATAGACTTTGAGGTTTGCCCCATTGATTAACTCTTCCTTTCACAAATTTCTCTATAGCATGTGATGCTGTTTGATAACATTTTACCAATAGTAGAACTTTCAAAATTGGAGGCTATCCTCCCAAACCTTGCTGCTACTTATCAACTAAGTTTACATAATATTCTAAATTCATTGTCATTTCAACAGGCTTCACAGCATCTTTACCAAGAGTAGTTTCTATTCCAAGAAACCACGTTTTTTGTTCATCCATAAGGAGCAATTCCTCATCCATTCAAGTTTTATCATGAGATTGCAGCAATTCAGTCACATCTTCAGGCTGTACTTCTAATTCTAGTTCTCTTCCTATTTCTACCACATCTGTAGTTACTTCTCCTACTGAAGTCTTGAACCCCTCAAAGTCATCTGTGTGGGTTGGAATCGACTTCTTTCAAACTCCTGTTAATGTTGGTATTTTGACCTTTTCCCATGAATCATGAATATTCTTAATGGCATTTAGAATGGTAAATACTTTCCAGAGGTTTTCGGTTGATTTTGCCCAGATCCATCAAAGGAATCACTATCTGAGGCAGCTAAGCTGCCTTATATAATTAATATAAAAATATATTTCTTAAATAAGAAGTCTTGAAAATTGAAATGACTGCTTGATCCAAAGCCTGCAAAATGGATCTCATGATAGCAGGCATGAAAACAGCATTAGTCTCATTGTCCATCTCCATCAGAGCTCTTGGGTGTACTTTTAGTGAGCATCATATTTTGAAAGGAATCTTTTTTCTGAGCAATAGGTCTTGACAGTGGGCTTCAAATATTCAGTAAACTATGTTGTAAACATATGTGCTGTCATTCACCCAGGCTTTGCTGTTCTATTTATAAAGCACAGGAAGGGTAGATTTAGCATAATTCTTAAGGGCCTTAGGATTTTTCAAATGGTAAATGAGAATTGGCTTTAACTTTAAGTCACTAGTTGCATTAGCCCCTCAAGAGAGTCAGCCTGTCCTTGGAAGATTTGAAGCCAGGCATTAACGTTTCCTCTCTGTCTATGAAAGTCCTAGGTGGCATCTTCTTCCATTAGAAGGCTGTTTAATCTACACTGATAATCCATTGTTCAGTGTAGCCACCTTCATTAATGGTCTGAGCTGGATCTTCTGGATAACTTACTGCAGCTTCTACATCGACACTTGTTTCTTTACCTTGTACTTTGATGTTTTGGAAATGGCTTCTTAGCTTAAACCTCATGAACCAAACCTTGTTGGCTTCAAATTTTTCTTCTGCAGCTTCTTCACCTCACCTCTCTCAGCCTTCGTAGAACTGAAGAGAGTTACAGCCTTGCTCTGGATTAGGCTTTGGCTTAAGGGAATGTTGTAGCTGGTTTGATCTTCTATCCAGACCACTCAAATTTTCTCTGTATCAGCAATGTCTGCTTCACTTTCCTATCATTCTTGTGTTCACTGGCGTAGCACTTTTAATTTCTTTCAAGAACTTTTCCTTTGCGTTTACAGCTTGCCTTACTGTTTGGCACAAGAGGCCTAGTTTTCAGTCTGTCTCAGCTTTTGACCTGTCTTCCTTACTAAGCCTAATCATTTCTAGCTTTTGATTTAAAGTGAGAGATATACAACTCTTCCTTTCAGTTGAACACTTAGAAGCCATCATGGGGTTATTAATTGGCCTAATTTCAATAAGGAGGGCCAAGGAGAGGGGTAGAGATGGGGGAATGGCCAGTCAGTGGAGCAGTCAGAATACACAGCTGATAGATTAAGTTCACTATTTTATATAGGCATGGTTGTGGAGAGGGAAGGAGGAATCCCTGGGCACTTAAATGAATAAGACAATATTTAAATGACCCATTTTTTATAGCCATTATTTTTTAGAGAGTTTTAGGCTTACAGCACAATCAAATTGAAAGAAAAAAATAATTGAATAGCAAGTGCAGGGAGCTCCCATATCATCCCTGTCCCCATGTGAGCACAGGCTCCCCTCCTTCGGCACTAGAGTGGTACATTTGTTATGATCTCGGAACTGATGCTGACCCATCATCACACAGAGCCTGTAGTTTACACTGCACTCAGTCTTGGTGGTGTACTTTCCATGGGTTTGGATAAATATATGGTGACATGTATCCACCATAATAGCATCATATAGAATAGTCTTGGAGCCCTAAAAATGCCCTGTGCTCTGCCTGTTCATCCCTTCCTCACTAACCCCTGGTAACCACTGATATCTGTTTTACTGTCTCTTGTTTCACCTTTTTCAAAGTGTCATATTAGTTGGAATCATACAGTGTGTGGCCTCTTTCACTTGGTAATATGCATTTGCTTCCTCCATGTCCTTTCACAGCTTGATAGGACCCTGATTTTTAAATAAATCTTTTCTACTGTGGTAGAGTAGATATTTATGCTTTAAGACTTTAGAGGAACACAATACACTTCCACCCCATTCCTGGAATAGCTCTTCTCTTTTCCACCTTCTAGGAGGGTCCAGGGATCTGACAGAACCCACGGCCAACCATTCACTAATGTATTTAAAGTCTATCATTGCTCATTGTTCCGATTACTATGACTGCATAACAACCCCAGTACTTAATGGGGCAGCACAAACATTTCATATGCTCACAGAATCTATGGGCCAAGAGTTTGGACGCGGCACACCGGGGATGAGTTGTCTCTACCCTACCATGTCTGAGGCCTCAGCTGGAGAATGTGAAGCCTAGAGGAAGGAATCATCTAAGGGCTCCTTCGCTGTCTGGAGATTGAAGCTGGCTGTAGGCTAGGCACATCATTTGTTCTCCACGGGTTTAGCTTATGCTTCCTCAGAACCTGGTGGCTGGTTGCAAGGATGAATGGCCTAAGGGAGAGAGCATCAGGCAGAAGCCTTATTGCTTTTTATAATCTGGCCTTGGAAGAGAAGCCTTCTGTGGCATTATACTTACTGAAGTGGTCATGGAGTCCACCATCCCCCTACCTCAGAGCTCAGCGGAGGGGAAATAGATTCTGCCTCATGATGGGGAGTGGAAAGTTTGTGGAAGAACACATAAAACTGGAAGTTTAGCTGTTGCTATTTTTAGAAAATACAATCACCTTTGTATGTCAGATACTTTGCTAGGTCCTGGGGATTCCTAGTGTAAAGCCATGTTTCCTGACCTCTAAACCAGAGAAAGGATACATGAAGAGTGGGTGAACAAGCAATCACACCAACAATTTTAAGTTCTAGGGCAGTGAATAAACCAGGGTGCTTTGGAAAACATAGGAAAACATCATAACCCAACTTTGGAGCTCAAAAAATGTTTCACAGGAAAAAATTGCTGCAGAATCTTAAGCAAAATCTCACCTGCATTTGTGATAGTACAAGTGTGGGTCTGTGGGAATCCCACTTAGCACAGGCCATGGGGCTACCTCCTGAAGCTGCTAGCACAGAGCCTGTGGGTACTCACTACCCACATGGAGTCACAGGCCTTCCCCTGTCTCCTTGAGAAAGACACAATGCTGGCAGTAACCTTCCACCCCTCCTGCAATGTGGCAATATGGTCCACAACAGTGCAGAGGCCATGATTCTGACCTCTGGAGTCACCTAAAATTGTAGGCAGAGTCAGCGTGTCCCAGAAATAGGCTTGTTAGAATGAACTGTTCAAGCTGGTTGTGTTAAAAATGTGCAGGTCAAAGATGACTGAAGCAGACATGGACTAAATTGCTCCATTAATGTTTCCATTTCCCTTCCTTCCACCTATACCAGGCTTTAGAGGATTCAAGAAAGCATTGTTGGGAAGAAGCTGATCTAGTTCAGACCTTCATTTTACTGAGGAAAAAGGTAGAGAAACTGAAGTGACTCAACATGACCCAAACCCAAGGTCATGTTTTGTTTTGTTTTTCCCACACATTGCAAAGCACTGGAAAACATTCCATTGAAATGTGTGAATAAACACCCAATTTTTGGTGGGGTTTTGGAAAATTATCATTCAGTTAAATCCCTAATTCACAAATTAGCATTTGGCATCCACAGACAGACGCTTAAGCCAGTATCCCTGCTTCTTCACGGTTAGCTCCCCATCTCTGAGGAGACAGTCCTCCCCCATCTCTCCCTCGGCTGCTCTGAAGCTTACTAATTTCCCTCAGAGCTGAGATGGGTAAGGGAGGCTGAATGAGTGACATAGCCTTTTAATTTGCTTTTAATCATGGTGGCTTGGTAACCCAGACACCCTTCACAGAGAACAGTTTTATTTTTCCACTTGTTAATCTCATTCACTAGACTGGAAAAAGAATTCCTCATTCCTCAAGACCTCTTACTTTCATTCTTCTAATTCCTTTTTTGTGCAGCACCAGGAAAGTAATGTGTGTAAAATCAGAGCCAAGTATATTGTGGTTTCAAACACAAGCCTGTTTGGATCAGAAGCCTGGGGATTGTTGCGTTTCAGCCTCAGGGGACAGCCCAGGAGCCTGACCTTGAGAAGGAGGGCCCCGGTGGCCCTTTGATTCAGTCCAAATCTGGGGGTGGGAATGGCACAGGCTTGTCATTTGGCACTGTGGGGCTTAGCCCTGGGCCTCTTTCCCAATTCAGGCCTCCCTGGAGCTTGCTGGCCTCTCTGAGGGTGCCCTGACTGGGCTGCTGCTCGGGGAGTACACCAGGAACCCCCAGGGTTTGGCAAATTCCATTCGCTGCAAGAATGCCGTTCCTCATCAAGTGCCCCTTCCCCCCACCCCACACACACCCCATGCACTGCTTTGATTTTTGAAGTATTTATTGTTTTTGTTGTTTGCATGGAAAATCTAAGAGAATAGACAGGCAAATTATTAGAATTAATGCAAGAGCTTAACAAGGTTAAGAAGCAGATATGGTGTTGTGGTTATAGCCCTGGATATTGTACAGTGAATTTGAATCCTGGTTTCACCTCTTCCTTGGACAATTTACTTAACTTCTTTGCACTTCTCTGGACTTCAGTTCCTTCAACTATAAATAGTTATTAATATCTCTCTCATAGAGTCCTTGTGAAATTGAATGTCTTCTAAACATATAAGATGTACAGGAAGGTGCCTGGCCCATGCTGAGGAGTATACAAATGTGAGCTATTATAATAAAGGTTGCTGGCTTTGAGCTCAGTGTGTAAGAATTGATTATATTCTATATACAACAGCGGTTAAAATGTTATATTTATATTTATATCATTTAAAATAGCATAAAAATAAAATACATAGGAATCAATTTAACAAACGACAGCAGTCTTTAAGAAGAAAATTATAAAATTTTATTGAGTACAATTAAAGATGGCCCAAATAAATGAAGACCTATTCTATGTTCATAGATAGGAAGATTCATTACCTTGAAGACCTTTTTTCTCCCCATATTAATCTTTAATCCAAAGAAATCCCAAATAAAATATTGATTGACATTTTAGTGTGTATATGTGGAAATTGACAAGTTGATTCTAAATGAAGATTAAATAGCAAATAATTGAGAAGTGCAATATTAGTACAGAGGTTAATGACTAGAATAATGAAGCAGAGTAGAGAGAACAGGATGACACTCTTTCATTTATGAACACTTGATATATGGCAAAGGTGACATTACAGATCAGTGTGAATAGGATAAATTATCCAAAAACCAGTGCTGGGGCAATTGGTCAGCCGTAGAAAACTCCAGAATTGGATCCCTGCCTCACCCACACCTTGGACTAAAGCCTTAAGTATGAAAAATAAAGAATAATGTCTTTTTGGGTCAGAGAAGAATTTCTTAAGAGTTGGAAAGCACAGACCATAAAAGCAAAGATTGATAAATTTGACTCTGTTAAAATTAATTTCTGTTAATATTTTATTATTTTCTGGTTAACAAGGTAGGTTCATGGTCCCAACTTTACCCTCCCCTCACAAGAGAATAATAGAAATACATCAATGTGCTCATTATGGTGACTTTGCAGTGCCGGCTTGTGGAGCAGGCAGAGCGCATGTCTCCAAACACTCGAGCTGGAACTTGAACATGTGACTTGCTTTGGCCAACAGAGTGCAGGATGACATATATGATGCTCAACCAGAGATTTTAAATGCGCTTCGGTGGTTTACATCCACCATCTGTCATGAGAAGAACATGCCCTGAGTAGCTGCTGCTGTCTTCAAATGAGAGGTACATGGAGCAGACCTAACCAGACCTGACATCTGGAACAGAATCACCCCGCTGACCAGCAGAGTTAAGAAAATAAATTTATGTTGGTATAAACCACTGAGACTTTGAGGGTTGTTTTTATATAACACATGCTTGCAATTGTTGACTATCGCATTAACTTAATCCAAAGAAGTTTTTCCTTTTTGCAAGGATGTTGGGGGATCACAGAATCAATAAGTGGTGGAGGCTTGGAAATAGGCAAGAAGTAGGATATTTCTTGAGGACAGGATTCAAAGACCACCAAGAACTTTCAAACCAGGCTCTGGAAGTCCAGGGCACTGCTGCAGGGATAAAATAGAATTCTTTTTTATTTATTTGAACCTCTGGACGAGAATATGCAAGCATCTACCTTTCTAGAGCTTGGGCCACCTATCTACCCACTAACTAGGGAGTGCCAGAATCTTGGTCACTGCCTTCCAGACTATCTTCCCAGTGGACAAAAGAATGTCTCAAAAGAAAATGATGTAGTTTTAAGAAGAGGAGATTGATACTGGGCAGCCAGAAACAAGAAATGGCCAAGGCTTGTGCTGTCCAAGCAACCTGCTGGGTATGCTATTTCTTCCAGTGAGAGCCTGCAGAAGGGAATATCCACCAGCACGTGCACCTACCTGGTCAACTCTGTAGTTTTATTTTTCACAGTTAACTAGTGTTTGCTCTTGAGAGAAGGCTGTCTGTTACTTGCCTGACGTGTTTTCCTGTGTCTGCATGGGACCTAGCTCTGCACTCCAAGCGAGTTAACCATGGCAGTGCTTCCCAGGGAGGGTCACCTTGGCCATGACTGGCCTCCTAGGGGTCTTCTCTGAGGCCATTATTCTCCACTAGCAACACAGAGGACAAGAAGAATAGTCTAGACAGCACAGAGGACGTAGAGTAGCAACAAGCTGGTTGGTTGGCATAAGATTTTGCTTTGAAAACCAAGGTAATCAGGATGGGTTTATCGTAACCAGCTGGACAGAGTTGAAGGTAACTTTGAGTTGGAGAACAACCCAAAAAGACTACATTATAGAAAAATTATTCTTCTTTGGGTGTATAGTTTAGAGAACAGAAGAGAGAGATTGGCCATGGACTTTGTCGCTATAATAGCTTTTCAAGCTAGAAATATAGCCACAGGCAACTTCTCTAAAGTCAATTTCTTATCTGCTACTCCCTCAGTCTCACATCCAAGGCCAAGGCAAGTCTGATCCTGCCAGGCCTCTGATGAAATCAGCTGTGTTCAGGACTGTATAGTAGGGCATCAGTAAAACCTTCAGAGGGTGTTCTACATTGAGGGTTCAGAGCCTGTGGGCTATGAACCATTTGAAGAGTCTTGGAGCCATTGCAAGAAGCCCCAAGTCTACATATGCCCAACCACAGTCTGAGGCTGAAAATATGTCTTACACACTTGCACTACTCTTCCCAAAATATATAGAGACAAATGATTGGGTTTATTTCTATGTTAATTCATTTTCAAGAGTTGTTAGATTCATGACAGTTTCTTGTTAGTATAGATCTTTCTCACGCAACCACAGGAAAATTACTGTCAGAAGGGGATATGCAAAATAAAGATACTACAGCACCTGCCCACTGAATTGTGAGGTTTAAATGACTAAGTGCATGCAGGTGCTTAGAACAATGCTTGAAACAAGGTAAATATTCAAAAAATACCAGTCATTGTTACAAGGGGATCCTTAGCCTTGAAAGGTGGGGACCACTCATCTACATGATCTCTAAAATCATCCTTGTGCCTCTACATTTTAATGGCTTAATGAATTTTATGAAAAATCTTGTGAAGGGGAAAGATATTCTTTGAGATCTATTGATTCTGCTATTTCTAATGCAGAAAATAGCGAAGCCTATAAACCGCCCTAGGCTCAGGTAGAAGTTGTTCTTGGAAAAGGACCCACATCTCTTCAACTGACAGTGTGATGAAGAGAGGTCGAACTTGGATACCCCTGGGCACTGGCAGGAGTTCAAGTTTTTTTCAACATTTTATTATTTTCTGGTTAACAAGGTTCATCAATGAACTCTGCTGTTGTCGGACGCAACTTGCCAAGTGGAAAACTCAATAGCAACGCTCAATAGTAACCGCAAGGTGTCGCTCTGACACAAAAATTTCACACAAGTCAGTGCCCTGGTGGCAAGACCTCAATTTCTTTTTTTATTATAATTTTTAAAATTAAAGTATCGTTGATATGCAATCTTACACTGGTTTCAAGTATACAATACAGTGGTTCAACAGTTATTATTAAATCCTCACCCCCACTAGTGTGTTTATCTGTCAACATAGGAAGGTGTTACAGAGTCATTGTCTGTATTCTCCATGCTGTACTGCTATCCCTGTGACCGACTAATATTATGATTGAGAATTTTTGTGCCCCTTTATCCCCCCACCCCAACTGGTAACTACCAGTCATTTCTCAGTGACTATGAGTGTACTGCTACTTTGTTCATTTTCTTTTGTTTTGTTTTTAGATTCCATAAATAAGTGAAATCATGTGGTATTTGTCTTTGCCCACCTGGATTATTTCACTTAGCATAATACACTCTGGGGCCATCCATGTTGTCAAAAATGGCAGGATTTCTTTCTTTTATGGCTAAATAATGTTTCATTGTGTTTATGTACCATTTCTTTATCCATTCATCTATTGATCGACACTGGTTGCTTCCATATCTTGGTTATTGGGAATAATGTGTCAATAAACATAGGGATGCATGTATCTTTTTGAATCAGGGATTTTGTTTTCCTTGTGTAAATTCCTGGAAGTGGAATTACTGGGTTATATGGAATTTCTCTTTAGTTTTTGAGGAACATCCATACTGCTTTCCACAGTGGCTGCACCAATTTACATTCCCACCAACAGTGTAGGAGGGTTCCTATTTCTCCATATCCTCACCAACACTAGTTATTTCTTGTCTGTTGGATAGTGGCCCCTCTAACTCATGTGAAGTGATACCTCATTGTGTTTGATTTGCATTTTGCTGATGATTAATGATGTGCAGCATTTTTTCATGTGCCTTTGGCCATCTGTATTTCTTCTTCCGAAAAATGTCTGTTCAGGTCATCCACCCATTTCAATCGGGTTTTTTTGTGTTGAGTCATATGAGTTCTTTTTATATTTTAGATGTTAACCCCTTACTGGATAAATCATTTACAAATATATTCTCCCATTCTGTAGGTTGTCTTTTTGTTCTGCTGAGGTTGTCTTTTACTGTACAGAAGCTTTTTAGTTTGATGTAGCCCTACTTGTTCATTTTTTATTTTGTTTCCCTTGCCTGAGGAGATGTGTCCAGAAATAAATTGCTCATGGTTATTATGTGCAAGAGATTTTTGCCTGTTTTCTTCTAAGAGTTTCATGGTTCAATGCCTTAAATTTACTTCTTTGATGCATTTCAAGTTTATTTTTGCGTTTGGAGTTAAACAGTACCCCAGTTTCATTCTCTTGCATGTGGCTGTTCAGTTTTCCCAACACCATTTAGTTAAGAGACTGTCTTTTACCCATTTATATTCATGTCTCTTTTATTGTACATAAATTCATCATATATAGGGGGGTATTTCTGGGCTCTCTATTCTATTCCATTGATCAATGGGACTCTTCTTGTGTCAGTACCAAATTGTTTTGATTACTGTAGCTTTGTAGTAGAGCTTGGAGCCAGGGAGCAAAATCCCCCCAGCTTTGTTCTCTTTTCTCAGATTGCTTTGGCTTTTCGGGGTCTTTTGTGATTCCATATGAATTTTAGGATTATTTGCTTTAGTTCATTGAAAAATGCCATTCGCATTTTGATAGAGAATGCATTAAATCTGTAAATTACTTTAGGCAGGATGGTCATTTTGATAATATCAAATCTTCCTATCCATGAGCATAGGATAGATTTCCATTTATTTATGTTTTCTTTAATTTCTCTCATGAGTGTCTTATAGTTTTCAGAGCACAGGTCTTTCACCTCCTTGGTTAGGTATATTCCTAGGATTTTTATTCTTTTATATGCAATTGTAAATGGAATTATTTTACTGACTTCTCTTTCTGCTAGTTCATTGTTAGTATATAGGAACACAACAGATTTCTGTGTAATAATTTCGTGTTCTGCAACTTTTCTGAATCCACTTATTAGTTCTAATAGTTTTTTGGTAGAGTCTTTAGGTTTTTCTATGTATAATATCATGTCATCTGCATATAGTGACAGTTTAACGTCTTCCTTATCAATCTGGATGCCTTTTATCTCTTAAAAAAATTTTTTTATTAACGTATTATTGATATACACTCTTATGAAGGTTTCACATGAAAAAACAATGTGATTACTACATTTACCCATATTATCAAGTCCCCACCCATACCCCAATGCAGTCACTGTCCATCAGTGTGGTGAGATGCCACAAATTCACTATTTGCCTTCTCTGTGCTACACTGTTTTCCCCGTGACCCCCCATGCTGTGTGTACTAAACATAATACCTCTCAATCCCGATCTCGCTCCCTCCCTACCTGCCCTCCCACACCCCTCCCCTTTGGTAACCACTAGTCCCTTATTGGAGTCTGTGAGTCTGCTGCTATTTTGTTCCCTCAGTTTTGCTTCGTTGTTAAACTCCACAAATGAGGGAAATCATTTGGCACTTGTCTTTCTCCGCCTGGCTTATTTCACTGAGCATAACATCCTCCAGTTCCATTGTGTTGTTGCAAAGGTAGGATTTGTTTCTTTCTTATGGCTGAATAGTATTCCATTGTGCATATGTACCACCTCTTCTTTATCCACTCATCTACTGATGGACACTTAGGTTGCTTCCATATCTTGGCTATTGTAAACAGTGCTGCAGTAAACATAGCGGTGCATATGTCTTTTTGAGTCTGAGAAGTTGTATTCTTTGGGTAAATTCCAAGGAGTGGGATTCCCGGGTCAAATGGTATTTCTATTTTTAGTTTTTTGAGGAACCTCCATATTGCTTTCCACAATGGTTGAACTAGCTTACATTCCCACCACCAGTGTAGGAGGGTTCCCCTTTCTCCACTTCCTCACCAGCATTTGTTGTTCTTAGTCTTTTCGATGCTGGCCATCCTTACTGGTGTGAGGTGATATCTCATTGTGGTTTTAACTTGCATTTCCCTGGTGATTAGTAATGTGGAGTATCTTTTCAAGTGTCTGTTGCCATCTGAATTTCTTCTTTGGAGAACTGCCTCTTCATATCCTCTGCCCATTTTTTAATCAGGTTATTTGCTTTTTGGGTATTGAGACATGTGAGTTCTTTATGTATTTTGGATGTTAACCCTTTGTCAGATATGTCATTTACAAATGTATTCTGCCATAATGTAGATTGCCTTCTGTTCTGTTGATAGTGTCCTTTGCTGTACAGAAACTTTTTAGTTTGATGTGGTCCCATGTGTTCATTTTTGCTTTTGTTTCTCTTGCTCGAGGAGATGAGTTCAGGAAGAAGTTGCTCATGTTTATATTCAGGAGACTTTTGCCTGTGTTGTCTTCTAAGAGTTTTATGGTTTCATGACTTACAATCAGGTCTTTGATTAATTTTGAGTTTACTTTTGTGTATAGGGTTAAACAATAATCCACTTTCATTCTCTTACATGCAACTGTCCAGTTTTGCCAACATCAGTTGTTGAAGAGGCTGTCATTTCCCCATTGAATGTCCATGGCTCCTTTATCGTTTATTAATTGACCATATACGGTTGGGTTTATATCAGGGCTCTCTGGTCTATTCCATTGGTCTATGGGTCTGTTCTTGTGCCAGTACCAAATTGTCTTGATTACTGTGGCTTTGTAGTACAGCTTGAAGTTGGGGAGCATAATCCCCCCAGCTTTATTCTTCCTTCTCAGGATTGCTTTGGCTATTCAGGGTCTTTTGTGGTTCCATATGAATTTTAGAATGATTTTCTCTAGTTCATTGCAGAATGCTTTTGGTATTTTGATAGGAATTGCATTGAATCTGTAGATTGCTTTAGGCAGGATGGCCATTTTGACAATATTAATTCTTCCTATCCATGAGCATGGGATGTGTTTCCATTTATTGGTATCTTCTTTAATTTTCTCATGAGTGTCTTGTACTTTTCAGAGTATAGGTCTTTCACTTCCTTGGCTAGGTTTATTCCTATGTATTTAATTGTTTTTGATGCAACTGTGAATAGAATTGTTTTCCTGATTTCTCTTGCTGCTAGTTCGTCATTAGTGATTAGGAATGCAACAGATTTCTGTGTATGAATTTTGTATCCCACAACTTTGCTGAATTCAGATATTAGATCTAGTAGTTTTGGAGTAGATTTTTTTAGGGTTTTATATGTACAATATCATGTCATCTGCAAACAGGGACAGTTTAACTTCTTCCTTGCCAATCTGGATGCCTTTTATTTCTTTGTGTTGTCTGATTGCCGTGGCTACGACCTCCAGTACTATGATAAATGGAAGTGCGGAGAGTGGGCATCCTTGTCTTGTTCCCGATCTAAAAGGAAAAGCTTTCAGCTTCTCGCTGTTAAGTATAATGTTGGTTGTGGGTTTGTCATATACGACCTTTATTATGTTGAGGTCCATGCCCTCTATACCCATTTTGTTGAGAGTTTTTATCATCAATGGATGGTGAATTTTGCCAAATGCTTTTTCAGCATCTGTGGAGATGATCATGTGGTTTTTGTCCTTCTTTTTGTTGATGTGGTGGATGATGTTGATGGATTTTCGAATGTTGTACCTTCCTTGCATCCCTGGAATAAATCCCACTTGATCACGATGGATGATCTTTTAGATGTATTTTTGAATTCGGTTTGCTAATATTTTGTTGAGTATTTTTGCATGTATGTTCATCAGGGATATTGGTCTGTAATTTTCTTTTTTTGTGGTGTCTTTGCCTGGTTTTGGTATTAGAGTGATGCTGGCCTCATAGAATGGGTTTGAAAGTATTCCCTCTTCTTCTACTCTTTAGAAAACTTTAAGGAGATTGGGCATTAGGTCTTCACTAAATGTTTGATAAAATTCAGCAGTGAAGCCATCTGGTCCATGCATTTTGTTCTTAGGTAGTTTTTTGATTACCAGTTCAATTTTGTTGCTGGTAATTGGTCTGCTCAGATTTCTGTTTCTTTCTGGGTCAGCCTTGGAAGGTTGTATTTTTCTAGAAAGTCACCCATTTCTTCTAGGTTATCCAATTTGTTGGCACATAATTTTTCATAGTATTCTCTCATAATTCTTTGAATTTCTGTGGTGTCTGTAGTGATTTTTCCTTTCTTGTTTTTCATTCTGTTTATGTGTATAGACTCTCTTTTTTTCTTGATAAGTCTGGCTAGGGGTTTATCTATTTTGTTTATTTTCTCAAAGAACCAGCTCTTGCTTTCATTGATTCTTTCTATTGTTTTATTCTTCTCAATTTTATTTATTTCTGCTCTAATCTTTATTATGTCCTCCCTTCTACTGACTTTGAGCCTCATTTGTTCTTCTTTTTCTAGTTTCATTAATTGTGAGTTTAGAGTGTTCATATGGGATTGTTCTTCTTTCCTGAGGTATGCCTGTATTACAATATACTTTCCTCTTAACATGGCCTTCGCTGCATCCCACAGATTTTGTGGTGTTGAATTATTGTTGTCATTTTATTCCATATATTGATTGATCTCTGTTTTTATTTTGTCATTGATCCATTGGTTAATTAGGAGCATGTTGTGAAGCCTCCATGTGTTTATGGGATTTTTCATTTTCTTTGCATAATTTATTTCTAGTTTCATACCTTTGTGGTCTGAGAAACTGGTTGGTACAATTTCAATCTTTTTGAATTTACCGAGGCTCTTTTTGTGGCCTAGTATATGATCAATCCATTCTTGAAAATGTTCCATGTGCACTTGAGAAGAATGTGTATTCTGCTGCTTTTGAGTGTAGAGTTGTGTAGATGTCTGTTACGTCCATCTGTTCTAATGTGTTGTTCAGTGCCTCTGTCTCCTTACTTATTTTCTGTCTGGTTGTTCTGTCCTTTGGAGTGAGTGGAGTTTTGATGTCTTGTAGAATTAATGCACTGCATTCTATTTCCCCTTTTAATTCCTTTAGTATTTGTTTCACATATGTAGGTTCTCCTGTGTTGGGTGCATAGATATTTATAATGGTTGTATCTTCTTGTTGGATTGACCTCTTAATCATTTTGTAATGTTTTCTTTGTCTCTTGTGACTTTCTTTGTTTTGAAGTCCATTTTGTCTGATACAAGTACTGCAACTCCTGCTTTTTTCTCCCCATTAGTTGCATGAAATATCTTTTTCCATCCCTTTACTTTAGTCTGTGTATGTCTTTGGGTTTAAAGTGAGTCTCTTGTAGACATCATATAGATGGGTCTTGTTTTATTAGCCATTCAGTGACTCTATGTCTTTTGATTGGTGCATTCAGTCCATTTACATTTAGGGTGATTATTGATAGGTATGTACTTATTGCCATTGCAGGCTTTAGATTTGTGGTTACCAAAGGTTCAAGGTTAATTTCCTTACTATCTAAGTCTAACTTAACTCACTTAATATGCTATTACAAACACAATCTAAAGGTTCTTTTTTTCTCCTCCTTTTTCTTCCTCTTCCATTCCTCTTTTTTTAAAGTTTTTTATACTTTTATTTTTTAATTTTGCTATTATTAATGTTCTATTACATGGTTACTAGACCCCCCCTATTATCAAGTGCACACCACATACCCTATTACAGTCACTCTCCATCAGCATAATAAGATGCTATAGAATCACTACTTGTCTTCTCTGTGTTTTACTGCCTTCCCCATATACCCCCACCCCTGCTACATTATGTGTGCTAATCATAATACCCCTTTATCCCCCTTATCCCTCCCTTCCTACCCATCTTCCCCAGTTCCTTTCCCTTTGGTAACTATTAGTCCATTCTTGGGTTCTGTGAGTTTGCTGCTGTATTGTTCCTTCAGTTTTTTCTTTGTTCTTATACTCCACAGATGAGTGAAATCATTTGATACTTGTCTTTTTCTGCCTGGCTTATTTCACTGAGCATAATACCCTCTAGCTCCATCCATGTCTTTGCAAATGATAGGATTTGTTTTCTTCTTATGGCTGAATAATATTCCATTGTGCATATGTACCACATCTTTATCCATTCATCTACTGATGGACACCTAGGTTGCTTCCATTTCTTGGCTATTGTAAATAGTTCTGTGATAAACATAGGGGTGCATATGTCTTTTCAAACTGGGGTGCTTCATTCTTAGGTAAATTCCTAGGAATGGAATTCCTGGGTCAAATGGTGTTTCTATTTTGAGTTTTTTGAGGAACCTCCATACTACTTTCCACAACGGTTGAACTAATTTACATTCCCACCAGCAGTGTAGGAGGGTTCCCCTTTCTCCACATCCTCACCAAATTTGTTTGTGTTTTGGATGTTAGCCATCCTAACTGGTGTGAGGTGATATCTCATTATGGTTTTAATTTGCATTTCCCAGATGATTAGCGATGTGGAGCATCTTTTCATGTGCCTGTTGGCCATCTGAATTTCTTCTTTGGAGAAGTTTCTGTTTAGCTCCTCTGCCCATTTTTTAATTAGCTTATTTGCTTTTTGTTTGTTGAGGTGCATGTGCTCTTTATGTAATTTGGATGTCAACCCCTTATTGGATATGTCATTTATGAATATATTCTCCCATCCTGTTGGATGTCTTTTTGTTCTATTGATGGTGTCCTTTGATTTACAGAAGATTTTTAGTTTGATATCGTCCCACTTGTTCATTTTTGCTTTTGTTTCCCTTGCCCAGGGAGATATGTTCATGAAGAAGTTGCTCGTATTTATGTCCGAGAGATTTTTGCCTATGTTTTTTCCTAAGAGTTTTATGGTTTCATGACCTACACTCAGGTCTTTGATCCATTTTGAGTTTACTTTTGTGTATGAGGTTAGACAATAATCCAGTTTCATTCTCTTACATGCAGCTGTCCAGCTTTGCCAACACCAGCTGTTGAAGAGGCTGTCATTTCCCTATTGTATATCCATGGCTCCTTTATCATATATTAACTTACCATATGTGCTTGGGTTTATATCTGGACTCTCTAGTCTGTTCCATTGGTCTATGGGCTGGTCTTGTGCCAGTACCAAGTTGTCCTCCTTCATTCTTTATATATTAGATATCATATTCTGCACTCTTTGTCTATCCCTTGATTGACTTTGGGGATAGTTGATTTTATTTCACATTTGCTTAGTAATTAACTGTTCTACTTTCTTTACTGTGGTTTTATTACCTCTGGTGACAGCTATTAAACCTTTGGAACACTTCCATCTATAGCAGTCCCTCCAAAATACACCATAGAGACGGTTTGTGGGAGATAAATTCTCTCAGCTTTTGCTTGTCTGGAAATTGTTTAATCCCACCTTCAAATTTAAATGATAATCTTGCCTGATAAAGTATTGTTGGTTGCAGGGGGTTTCATTTCATTAAATACATCATGCCACTCCCTTCTAGCCTGTAATGTTTGTGCTGAGAAGTCTGACGATAGCCTTATGGGCTTTCTATGTGACCTTATTTCTCTCTCTCGCTGCTTTTAATAGTCTGTCCTTATCCTTGATCATCGCCATTTTAATTACTATATGTCTTGGTGTTGTCTTCCTTGGGTCCCTTGTGTTGGGAGATCTGTGTACCTCCATGGCCTGAGAGACTATCTCATCCCCCAGATTGGGGACGTTCTCAGCAATTACCTCCTCAATAACACTTTATATCCATTTCTCTCTCTTGTTCTTCTTCTAGTACCTCTATAATGTGAATATTGTTCCGTTTGTATTGGTCACACAGTTCTCTCAGTATTCTTTCATTCTTAGAGATCCTTTTTTCTCTCAGTGCCTCAGCTTCTTTGTATTCCTCTTCTTTAATTTCTTTTTATTTATCATCGCCTCCACCCTATCTAATCTGCTTTTAATACCCTTCATTGTGCTCTTCAACAATTGGATATCTGACCAGAATTCATTCTTGAGTTCTTGAATATTTTTCTGTACCTCCATGAGCATGTTAATGATTTTTATTTTGAAATCTTTCAAGAAGATTCATGAGGTCAATTTCATTTGAATCTTTCTCAGGTGTTGCATTCATAATTTTACTTTGAACCAGGTTTCTTTGGTGTTTCATAGTTGTATATGGCGCCCTCTAGTGCACAGAAGGTCTACTCTCTGGTGCTGCTCAGCCCCTGAAGCAATGTCGTGGGTCACAGGGGAGTGGTACTGATGCCTGGGGCGAGGAAAGAGTTGTTTCCTGCTTCCCTGCTGCTATGCCTGCCTCTACTGCCAGAACCTGTGGGCCGAGCACACAGGTATAAACCTCTATGCTTTGCGTTTTTAGGTGCTGTAGATGGGGCTTCCCTCTGGCTGGCCTAACACCAGTGTCGGGTCTGCCGGTTTGAGAGCTATGTGGGGCTCGCTGGGAGGAAGGCACAGAAGGCTGCATCTAACGGAGGGGGTCCTTCAAGCTGTGTAGCCAGCCAGGGAGCTGGAGCACCTGAAGATCGAGAAAGTCCCCAACCTGCTGGGCAGAGTGCACCCAAACTATTTTGTCTACCTGTCCTTTCTTCTAAGCAGTAAGCTCTGTGCAATCCTTGCCCCTTTAGTAGCCCTCTTGCTGTTAGGAAGTCTCTCAGACTGCCCACCTTTCTTTTGTCCCAGAGCAGCCTGTTATGGATCCCTGCTTTCCACAAGTGGCTGGAATCTAAGTCTCTCCAGGTATTCTGCCTGTCTTAGCTTTCCAACCCCCTAATCACGAGAATACCATGAAAGCACCATGAAATGTAGGTTTGTGCTCCCAGAGCAGATCTATGGGGTTAGGTATTCAGCAGTCCCAGGCCTACACTCCCTCTCTGCTCCATTTTCTTCCTCCTGCCTGTGAGCTGGGGTGGGGGAAGGCCTTGAGTCCAGCCAGGCCACATCTTTGGCATGTTACCCTGTTTTGTGAGGTTTATTCTTTCTCCAGGTTTATGCAGTTTTGTGCAGCCCTTTTTACTGATTGCTCTTTCAGGATTAGTCGTATTAATTATATTTTCGTATTATATGCAGGTTTTAGGAGGAAGTCTTTTTCTCACCTCTCACACCGCCATCTTTAATCCAATCTTCGGTGCCTTTTATCTCTTCATCTTATCTGATTATCATGGCTAGGACGTTCCATACTATGTTGAATAAAAGTGGTGAGAGTGGACATCCTTGTCTTGTTCCTGATCTTAGAGAAGAAGCTCAGCTTTTCATCATTGAATATGACATTACCTGTGCATTTGTTGTATATGGCCTTTATTATGTTGAGATCCATACCTTCTATACCCATTTCATTGAGAGTTTTTATCATGAAGGGATGTTGAATTTTGTCAAATGCTTTTCAGCATCTTGGGATGATCATGTGATTTTTATCCTTTTTGTTAATGTGCTGTATGCTGCTGATTGATTTATGAATATTGTACCATCCTTGCATCCCTGGAATAAATCCCACTTAGTCATGATGGATGATTCTTTTGATGTATTTTTTACATAGGTTTGCTAATATTTTGTTGAGAATTTTTGCATCTACTTCCTTCAGGGATATTGTCTAAAGTTTTCTGTTTTTGAAGTGTTTTTGTCTGGTTTAGGTATTAGAATGATGTTGGCCTCATAGAATGAGTTTGGAAGTATTCCCTTCTCTTCTGCATTTTGGAATACTTTAAGAAGGATGGGTATTAGGTCTTCTTTAAATGCTTGTTAGAATTCAGCTGTGAAGCCATCTGGTGCTGAGATTTTGTTCTTTGGGGAGAGGTTTTTGATTACCAATTGAATTTCTGTACTGGTAATTGGACTATTCAGGTTTTCTCTTTCTTCCTGGGTCAGACTTTGAAGGTGTATTTTTCTAAGATTTTTCCATTTCTTCTAGGTTGTCCAATTACTGGCATATAATTTTTCATAGAATTCTCTAATAAGCCTTTGCATTTCTGTGTTATCCATTGTGACCATTCTTTTTTTTTTTCTGATTCTGTTTATGTGTGTACACTCTTTTTTTCTTGTTAAGTCTGGTTAGGGGTTTATTTATTTTGTTTATTTTCTCAAGGAACCAACTCCTGGATTCATTGTTTTTTTTTCTATTGTATTATTCTTCTCTATTTTATTTACTTCTGCTCTGGTCTTTATTGTGTTCCTCCTTCTACTAACTTCAGGTTTCATATGTTTTTCTTTTTCTCTTTTCTATAATTGTGAGTTTAGACTGTTTGGGGGGGATTGTTCTTGTTTTTTGATGTAGGCCTGTATTGCTATGTACTTCCCTCTTAGAACTGCTTTTGCAGCATCCCACAAATTTTAGACTATTATATTTTTGTTTTCACTTGTCTGCATGTATCACTTGATTTCTGTTTTAATTTGTTCATTGATTCATTGATGATTTAGAACTATGTTGTCTAGCCTTGATGTATTTATAGTCTATTTTGTTTTCTTTATGTAATTAATTTCTAGTTTCATACCTTTGTGGTCTGAGAAATTGCTTGATACAATTTCAATCTTTTTAAATTTATTGAGGTTCTCTTTGTGGCCTAGGACATGATCTCTTCTGGAGAATGTTCTATGTACACTTGAGAAAAATGTGTATCCTGCTGCCCTTGGGTGGAGTGTTCTGCAGATATCTGTTAAGTGCATCTGATCTGATGTGTTGTTCAGTGCCTTTGTTTCTTTATACTGATTTTCTGTCTGGCTGATCTATTGATGTAAACTGTGTGTTAAAGTCTACTAATATGAATTAGTTCCAGTCTATTTCCCCCTCTAATTCTGTTAGTATTTGTTTTACATATTTAGGTGCTCCTGTGTTGGGTGCACAGAGATTTATAATGGTTATATCCTCTTGTTGGACTGACCCCTTTATCATTATGCAATGTCCTTCTTTGTCTCTTGTTACTTTTTTGTTTTGAAATCTATTTTGTCTGATACAAGTACTGCTACTCCTGCTTTTGCTCCCTATTATTTGCATGAAATATCTTTTTCTATCCCTTCACTTTCAGTTCATGTGTGTGTTTGGGTCTGAAATGAGTTTCTTGTAACCAGCATATAGATGGGTTTGTTTATTCATTCTGCCACTCTATGTCTTTTGATTGGTGCATTTAGTCCATTTACATTTAAGGTAATTATTGATAGGTATGTACTTATTGCCATTTTATTAACTGTTTTCTAGTTGTTTTTATAATTCCTCTGTGTTCCTTTCTTCCTCTCTTATAGTCTTCTTATGGTGGTTTTCTTTAGTGTTGTGATTAGATTTATCTTTTTAAATGTTTGTGTATCTATTATAGGCTTTAGCTATGGTTACCATATGTTAAAAAATAGATTCTTAACTATATAACAGTCTATATTAAGTTGATTATTGTTCTGTTTCAGACACAGTCTAAAAGTACTTCTTTTTCATATCCTTCTCCACACTTCATGTATTAGATGTCATAATCTGCATTTTTTGTGTATCCTTTGACAACTGTGTATAGTTGGTTTTACTGTTTTGTTTTGTTTTAGTTTCATACTTGCTTATTAAGTAATTAGTCTACTACATTTACTGTGGGTTTGTTTTTACTGGTGAAAACTGTTTAGGCTTAGGAACATTTCCATCTACAGAAGTCCCTATAACATATCCTGTAATACAGGTTTAGTGGTTATAAATTCCTCAGGCTTTATCTTGGAAGTATTAAAACTCTCATTCAAATCTGAATGATAATCTTGCTGGGTAGAGGACTCTTGGTTGAAGGCCCTTCTGTTTCAATAAGTTAAATATTTCATACCATTCTCTTCTGGCCTATAAAGTTTCTGTGGAGAAGTTTGCTGAATGCCTGATAGGGTTTCCCTTATAAGTAATCTTTTTTCTCTGACTGCTTTCAATACCACCTCCTTATCCTTATGTTTGTTATTTTAATTATGAGGTTGTCTTGAGGTTGTCTTCCTGGGGTTCCTTTTGTAGGGGCTCTCTGTGCTTCCAGGACCTGAGTGTCTATTTCCTTTCCTGGATTGGGGAAGTTTTCAACAATTATTTCTTCAAAGAGACTTTCTATCCTTTTGTGTTTCTCTTCTCCTTTTAGTACCCATATTATGTGAATATTGTTTTGCTTGGAGTTGTCACACAGTTCTCTTAGCATCCTTTCATTTCTAGAGAGTCTTCTTTCTCTCTGTTCTTCAGCTTTTTTTGTTGTTGTTGTTCTCTAATTTCCATCCTTTGATGGCCCCTCTACTTGCAGCAGTCTATTATTCATTCTCTTCATTGTATATTTTATTTCAGTTACTGTATTCTTTAGCTCTGAGTGGGTCTTTTTCAATTCTTCTATCTCTTTGTTGAAGCCCTCCCTGAGATTCAATACTTTTCCACAGATCAGTAAGCATATTTATGACTGTTACTTTGAAATCTTTATCAAGAAGATTGGTGATCTCTGTTTCATTTAGCCCTTTCTGATATCTTACCCTATAGTTTTGTTTGGAATGTATTCCTCTGTCTCTTCATTTTGTCAGGATGTCTGTTTCTCTTCCTTTGTATTAGATGGATATGCTATGCTTCCTGGTCTAGAAAGTAATGGCTTTATGAAGAAGGTGTCCTGTAGTGTCCAGAAGCTCAAGACTCTTTACTTTCCAGTGCCTGGCTCTCCTTTGTGGTGGAGCCTCAGTTGCTGTTGGTAGGCTATGGACAAGGCCGCCTTTCTGTCTGTCTGCCAGCAGTAGCCCATCTCAGTCCACCATAGATAGAAGTTCACCTCAGTTGGGCCTTTGTGAGCTGAGCAATGGCACTTCTGCTGGATCGTTGTGGGTGTGGCCACCCTCTACCTGCCTTGCAGTGATGGCAGCACTGCTTGGCTAATAGGATAGGCAGCGTGGTTGTGAGGCTCTGGGGCAGGTTCCCAGTAATGTGCATGGTGGAAGCTGGCCTGGGGCGAGGGATTGCATGGTGGTAGAGGGGTGAGCAGCACAGACTGGGCCACCCACAAGGAAGAAGGAGCAATTGGAGCTGGCTCCCACAGGTGCCTCCCTATTTGGGCTGAGACAGAAACAAGAAAGCTGGGAAAGCCTCCTTCTGCCTGCAGGCAACAAAGCCTGACATTACTGGTCTGAGCAGGTGCACAGGGAGATGAGCCACCAGCAAGGAAGATAAAGCATTTGGATCTCTCTTGAGTGCCTGACCTGTTGGGCCAAAGAATGCTGAAGAAGTATCATCTACCTGCCCTTTCTCCTGCAGAGAAAGCTCTGTCCATCCCCCTGCCCCTCTGGTACCCCTCCCACTACTGGCAAATCTTTCAAACTGCTGCCTGTTTGGGGTCTTGGCAGGACTGGTGGAGTGTGCCTGTCCCCACAAGTGGCTAGCGTCTCACCCTCCCAGAGTGCTCCAACTCTCCTGTGTGTCCAGCCCCACTAATCACCAGAACTCATTGCAATGTGGACTCGTGTTCCATGAGCAGATCTCCAGGGCCAGGTGTGCAGAGTTCCTGAGTGACTATCCCCTTCTCTCTCTGTTCCTCTTCCTTCCACTTGTAGACTGGGATGGGTGAAGGGCTGGCATTCTGACTGATCATGGCTTTACCACTTTGCCCTCTCTGTGTGGGCTTCTCTTTTTCACCAGGTGTAGATGGTCTGTTTTGAAGTCTTCAGGTTGTTTCCAGGGTTAATTGTATTTGCTGTAGTTGCTTCCTTGGTGTGTGTGTGGGAGGAGGTTTCTGCCTTGCCTTCCTACTCCGCCATCTTCCCCACACTCAGTTCCTTTTCACAGCTTTCTCTCCAGTGCTTCTCAAACCTTACTGTGCATACAAATCAGCTAGGGGTCTTGTTAAAATCCAGATTCTAATTCATTAGGTCTGAGATAGAGCCTGAAATTCTGAATTTCTAACAAGCTCTCAGGTGAAGCTGATAATGCAGCAGGGTTCTGGCTTTCAGCAAATGCCATTATTTCCAACTTTTTTTTCTGTTGTTTCTGATTTGGGAGGGGAGTAAGGATTAAGCAGACCCAAAAAAGCAGATTCATTTTATGTCTTTAGGAGGTAGTGAAAAGAAGAAGAAGAAGAAAAAGAGAGAAACAACAAAATAAAAACCGGGGCATTTCTCAACATTCCAATCCCATGAGTCTCTTGTAGTTCTGCCTCTGAAGAACTATTGATGTGGTAGGTGAAACAAGGTGACCTGCAGGAGGCTCAGAATGAATCTTCTCTGTATGATCTTCCTTTGACATAGGGTTCATTAAGGAATTTGTTGCAGACTTTACAAAATATTGAGTGACCAAATGCTTCAGGAAACACTCCATTGCTTCCCCCAGAAGCCAAGCCAAGCCTAGGTTTCTGACAGAGTCCATGTAAATACACTGGAAAGAACCAACCTGAGAATTGAAGAAGTGAACTAACAGGAAGAGATGCTTTGCTGGTGGTGTTACTCTTGCATGCCCAGTGGGATCTATTTTAATGTCATGAACTTCTGCTTTCCACATCCGGAAGGGATGGGGAACAACCAATGAACTGAAACTGCCTCCAACCCCAGTGCCGGGTGTTTGACTTCTAAGGGCCCTTGCTTTAAGTTAGATGCATACCACAAAAACAGAAGTTGCTGATAGCTGGCTCCTGCTGCATTTCTCTTTCTCTTGGTCCTTTTTTGTTGTTGTTTGGTTTTCTCCTTCTTACTGATCTTCTTATATCATTTTCCTGCTTCTTATTCTTGAACCTGAAGCTAAGTTCTAAGACATATAGATTTAAAAATTAAAACAAGCATTGTATCTATTCAGTTTTTATTATATACATTCAGTTCAAAGCATATCCAGCTTCCTGCTTATAATGGCTAAGGAAGATGTTGGCTCTAAGTTTTTCCTAAGGTTCTGACAATGGAGTGCATTTCTGCCTCCATCTTCTCCTGGGCCTCCTTATGGGGAAAATCCCCCCATCCAATTTGTATAAAATATATAGCAGCATGTCCTAGCTGAACCTAAACTGGGAATAGAAGTTTGGTTTTCTGAGTGATGTTCACACCTCTCTATTTATAGGTATAAATAGATATGCATAGGTAGGAAGAGAGAAGAGTGTTTGGGGGTTGCAAAAGAGAGGTGGGAAGGAATAAGGATGATGGGAGGGATGGGCTTCTGTTCATACTCCTTGCTCCCCTGTACTGGTTTGGAGCCCCCATGAAGGGCAGGAGTGAGTGATAAACAAATGTATCTCATGAAAGACTTGGTGAGACTGTGGATTCCAGCACTGCAGTGTGGGGATGCTGAGAATGTTGGTACCTGGTTTTGAGGACCAGTGTACCTGTGTAAAATGTAGTTCAGCAATTTTTTAAATTATATAAACCACATATTTGACTTTGAGAAGCTGATCTTCTGAACTTTTTAAAGAATAAAATGTTTTGAAATTTTAATTCTAATTTGCTATATAAATTGTAAATACTAAGAAATATGATGCAGCTTCACAGTCATTGCATAATTATGAATCCTGCAAATATACAAAACAGGAAAAAGAAACAGCAAAAAGCCAAAATTAATTTTTTCCCAATTGGCTAATTATTCACAATTTCACCCGCATAAATTTAGTAAACATTTTCTTTACTTTTACTTTTCAGAAAAATAGTATAGAAGAGACCAAATGATGTTTTTAAAATGAACAGAAATTTTAATTTTCATTTTATAATAGAGAAAAATTTCACAGCCCATTATTAGGTTGATTATGCACACATACTCCTGGTCTTCTTTTTACTGGAATCTATATGCAGTGTTTTCCTTTTCCCTTAGTGTCTCTTTATTAATGGTTCTGAGATTGTGTGGATAGAGCTACAGTCATTTTTTATTTTAAAACAGGAGGTGGTTATTTTATAGATTTGGTAATTTATATTGTGTATTTATATGCATCAATGGAATAGTAATTTCCAGCTTTGTTCTCGAAGCTTAATTTATCTATTTTCTAACTGTCATTTACTGTGATATTAGGTTTCTAATTATTAGGCATTTTTAAATAAACTCTAGGCACTGGTATGATTGTCTTATTTTCCACCCAATTTTTTTATTCAGTCATAATTGACATATTACATTGGTTTCAGGCATACACATAATGATTCAATATTTGTATATATTGTGAAATGGCCGTCACAATAAGTTAGTTAAAATCCATCATCATACATAGTTATGAATTTTCTTTCTTGTGATGAGAACTTAAGATCTACTCTCTTAGCAACTTTCAAATATGCAATACAGTATTGTTAACTATGGTCCCCATGCTGTACATGACATCCCCACACTTATTTATTTTACAACTGGTAAATTTATACCTTTTGACTCCCTTCACCCATTTTACCCACCTCCCACCCACCCCCACCCCTGCCTCTGGCAACCATCAGTCTGTTCTCTGTATCTGTGACTGTGTGTTTTGTTTGTTTGTTTCTTTAGATTCCACGTATGATATTTGTCTTTGTCTGCCTGACTTATTTCACTTGGCGTAATGCATTCAAGTTTCATCCATGTGTTCACAAATGTCTGGACATCCTTTTTTGTTATGAGTAAGTCATATCCTATTGTGTGTATATACCACATTTTCTTTATCAATTCATCCACTGATGGACACTTAGGTTGCTTCCATATTTTGGCTATTATACATAATGCTGCAGTGAACATAGGGGTGCATATATCTTTTCAAGTTAGTGTTTCATTTTCTTTGGAACTTCTGGATTGTATGGTAGTTCTGTTTTTAATTTTTTGAGGAACCTCTATACTGGCTGCACAAATTACATTCCCACCAGCAGGACACAAAGGTTCCCTTTTCTCCACATCCTTGCCAGTACTGTTATCTCTCATCTTTTTTATAATAGACATTCTAGCAGGTGGATGGTGATACCTTATTGTGGTTTTGATTTGCATTTCCCTGAGGATTCGTGATGTTGAGCATGTTGACTCTGAGACTCTGGATTCCCAGCATTACAGCTTCAGAACACTGATATTTGACCCCCGTGGAACCTACCACTATGTGGAACTCACATGGCTCCTCCCCTCAAGTGTAAGTGACTTGGGATTATTGGGAGAAAGCATCCTCAGCATGGACATTCACATCATCTAGGAGGCATCTTCATTCAGCAATGTCAGTAGTGCAAGGACTTTGAAAGGCCCCAGGTCTAGTCGCCTGAGTTAGCTAGAGTGGAGTAGACTGCGTTACAGCAAATGGTGAGTGGAGCCGACAGTGTGGTGTGTGAGCACAAGCGAGGCTTCTTGGGATCTCATAGAAATACTCATGGGGACCTTTGCAGAGAGCGAGAAGTCCTGGTAAGTAGGTGGGGGCAAGAATAAGAATTTGGGGCCATTGTGGTTGATGTGCCTTCTTTGTAGCCACAGGCCAGCAGGACTGGCAGCATTCGGGTTACTCACTACACGATGAGAATTGCTCTGAAGCCACAAGATACTTCCATCCAAAAACAGGGCTAGCAGGAACAGCAATTTCCGTGGTGAATATAAGTATGAAAGAAACGACTCGTTAGTCACCAAATTCTGGAGTAGCAGAGTAGATATGCGAACAGGCTCTATAATCAGACTGCCTCCAGTTTCTGTCATTTATTAGCCGTGAAACCTGGACTTTTTGGTACCTTGAGTACTTTATCTGTTATATGAGAATAATGATAAATTTTAACTCAAAAGTTTAGGCAATTAACAAGTGTAACTCATGACAGCCTTAGAAGAGTGATACCCTTAAGAAAGGTCAGTAATTAGTACTGCACGCAAGGCCAGGATACTAAAAGCAGGTCCATGGAGACTGATTCAACTGTTTACCGGAAGCAAAAGAACCAAGAGGTGGTTGAAGGCTGACAGGCCTCTGGACCCCAGGGCTAGTGGGCCCAGGAATCAGAAGACACTGGTCTTCACAGCCGATGAGAGCTGACTAACCTGCTGTAGCTTGTTTCAGCATCTTTCTCTGGCCTGTTTTTCCCCAAGGCCAAAGACACTGCTGCCAGGAACTTAAGCCCTTCAGGTCCTGAAATTTAGAAGTTCCCAGCACAACTAAAGACCTAACTTCCTCCAGGGAGAGAACAGCACTTCATCGTGTGGTGCTTTCAGCCATCATGACACGAAATAAGGAATGCCTCTTCTTTCAATTTTTAAATAAAAAACATAGGAAGAACTTCCAATAATCTTAATATTGTGGTACTAGATTTTGTCTTTTCCAATCTGTCAGATCCACCAGTCTTACCACTGAATTTCACCACTTAATCCATTAGCATTCAAAACAAAAACTGTCCTGCTGCCAGTGACTTACTCTAAAACTGAAATCAGGTGTACATCCAAAAAATAAGAAGCAATGTATGTTCTGGCTTCATTAACCAGGGTATTCTCTTCTCAGAGCTGCCTCCAGGGTGTGCAGGACCCATACAGGGAAAAGTTTTTGCAGTGCAGGGCTCCCATCTATGGAAATATTTTTTTTTATTCAAGTATCATTGATATACAATGCCAGAAATAATATTATTTTTAAATGTCTTGAAATTTATGGACCCATGGGAGACATAATGACTTATTAATGAAGACAGGTACAGAATAGTTACTTATGTATTATTTATTGTCCAGTTGGTACATTGATTCTTTGTATGGTCCAAGCATCATCTCCTCCTGTTCAAATCCAGGAACTATCTCTTCAGGCATTTTATTGTCCAATGCACTCTTCCTGATTTATATTTTATATCTCCTTCCAAGAGAAAACAGTAGAAATGCTGTAATTAACCACAAGAACATAGCTCTTCAGAACCCGTTTACATTAAACAGTATAGATCTTCTTGCCTCCGCAGCTCCCTAATACCATGTCTGTGGTGCTGGTTCCATTATTACTGACAGCACTGCATCATCTGTCCCCACTAACGTCCAATAACTCTGGAATTCAAGAAAGGTCCTCTGAAGAGTTGGGGTTGAGGAGGGAGACCTGGGTCTGAGGCAGTGGGGAAAGACTATGGAGTCTAGATCTCAAATAATTAGGCAGGTAATGCAAAGGGCCCCATCCAGGGCTCTGATCTTGAGAGCGGAAATGAAAGGATCGAGATGATAAAATCAAATACAAAAAGTGAAAGCTGCCTTGTTGTGGATTGAAAGGAAATGCCATTAGTTGAGGGGTTACTGGATGAGTTATTTAAAATTCAGAAGCCTCAATTTTCCCATATACAGGTTGAGAGTAATTCTCAGTAAGCTCTAAATTCTCACTTGGTTTAAATATTCCTAGTTTATGTTTTTCTTGAATGGCCCTTCATAATACATAAAAGAGTCGAATCTTTGGGAACATTTGCCATAAGTGTGATTTCAAGCTCTTTCCTTTTCCCTCCAAAACACTTGGAATTCGAGGATTATCATCCTATCTTAGTATGGCTCCCTTTGCCACGTTAGAGAATACAGACCATTGTCTACACTGGACTGCTGACATCCAGAAAATACTGCAATTTATCTGCAGAGGTGTGCCATGACCATGAAAGCCCCCTAATGACAGCAGAGACAGACTTTGATCATGTTGATACAGAGCTCGGTCTCCTTGGAAAGAAATGGAAGGAAGCTCCAGGTTGACAAATGGCAGGAAGTAAAAAGGAATTTGCAAATTCACAAAATCTGAAGTCATTTTCAAAACATTTTCAGAGTTGTTATATTGGGTTCTCTGTATGCTCACTTTCCCATCAACATCATGTTTCAGGAGAGTGGGTCATTTGTTGAAATCTGAAATTTTGGGGGGAAAACTATATCATTGGATTTGCATGAGGCTAGATGCTACTAGTATCTCAAGGCCCAACATTAAACTCATGTAAAATTTATTTTCTCTTATTATGAGCCATAGTGGTCAAAAACAAGCATATTAGGAAATTTTGGGTAGTGTCTATGTATCTGGGAAAGGAGCAGTATGCTGGTCTGATTGGTAAGGTTTGAGGGTAGTCCAGCTGCTGAAACAAGAAAGAGCTAAACTGAACATGTTGTTATCTTTAAAATTGTGATTAAGATATACCTATTTTAAACAGTGTATCACTAAACTGAAGATTCTACCATGGAATAAGTCAGTCCTGGTGATTTTAGCATTGATGTTTCCTACTTTGCATGTTCCCAGTTAATCATTAAAGATGAGAGTCTCACGCTGAGTAATTTACTCAATACTTACAAGATCCTTGTACAGTATCTGACTCTTCTAGAAGCTATGAATCACACTAATGTCAGCCGCCCAGCTGCTGAGAGCCTGGGAGGAAAGGCATTCTCCGCATTCTCTGCCCTCACTCTCTGGGGTTTCCTTGGATTTCCCCTCAGACCAGACCATGGGCTCACCAGGGCAGAAGGAGATACACAACCTCAAGGCTGCTTAACTCTAGCTCCTCAGAGTGGACTGGCCACTGGCCAAATGGTAGCACAGCCTGGCTTCTAGGCTGACACCCAGCCTTCTCCCTATACTCTCAGGTAGACCATCCTGAGTACAATTTTTCAGATGACTATAGCATGAGGAATTCATAAGACCACAAACTATAAGGAAATAAAGTCGATGCAGAGGTCCATTTTACCCTGCTTAGGAGATTGGTTTTTAGATTAGATTGAATGAGTTGAAACAGATTTTTTTGTAGGTCAAGAGCAACCAAATATTGGCAATTTCACATGATTCAAACTCTACTCAGGAATCCTTCAATTCTAGATTCTCTGTCTCACCTTACTTTAACCTATTTCTGCCATTCCTCCCAGCTTCTCAGAATTTGCTTTCAAATTCCACTGTCTATCTGGAAGCCTTCTGAGTCACTGCTAAGTTCCTCTGGCTAACCCAACATTCATTCCATGAGCCTTCACTGAATACCTTCTTTGGACCAGGGTCTGAGCAAACTCCAGGTGATACAAGAGGAGAGGGATGTCTGCCTTGGCCTCTGAGGAGTTCATAGTCTAGTGAGAAATAGGAACTTTAAAAACATGTATAATCAGTTTGGTGACAGAAATATGCCCAAAGTGTTATGGAGAATCAAGGAGCATCATGCTTGGAGGAAGGTTTCAAAGAAAGGCTGACATTTGGATTGTGCTTTGAAGGATATGTATAAGATTTCCTGAATGACCCGAGGTGGAAAGATATTACAGAAGTCATGATCCCAAATTCTAGGATGTGGGGCCATGAAAGAAGACTGAATGTTCTGGCAAAGGACCAATACTTGGTTGGGCTCAGTGATTGGATGCAAGGAGGTAAGAGTAGATTGTTATTAGACCTTAAAGGAACATGGCATTTTCTTCCTTTATTCTGTGGGTGAACCACAGAAATTTTTCATATCAGGAAGTAATATGTTTTTTAAATATAATTCTGCAAAATTCAGGAAAGCTTGTTTCCTTTCTGTGACCTGTAGGACTAGAAGGGAAGAATCAAGCAAAGTGAGTAGGATGTGTAGGTTTTAAAAATTCTCTTGATTATTTTTCCTACTTACAAAGAAATACAGATTCATTCTAAGCAACTCCAACATTACAGAAATTCATAATACAGAAAACAAATACTTCCTACGATCCAACATCCCAGACCCAAACCACTGTTACTCCATCAATGTACTGGTATACATACATTCCTTTAGAATTTTACTTCAATGTATAAACCAACTTAATATAATTTTCTCCATACCAGTAAATATAGGGTTACCTCATTATTTTTAATGGCTGTGTAATATTCTATTGCATTAATATAATTTATTGAGTCAATCCTTATTTTATAACATTTGAGCTGTTTTCAGTTTTTCATGATTATAAACAATGCTGGATGAACACCTTTTTACATAAACCTTTGAAAATGTGTTTCTGTAAAACACATTCTTAGAAATCCTTCGAAGAACTGACATGAAAGAATGATCATTTTTCATTTTAATAGATATTGCCAAATTACCATCATAAAGGTTGTATCAACTTATATAACAACTGTGTATGCAGGCTCTAGTTTCTGTGAGATACGGGAAGGTTTTATAGGCAGTCTGTTCTTATCAGAGAGATTGTAGAACCTTGGGGCTCTTCATTCAGCTCTGTGAATGTTTGTAGTTCACACATCTCTCTGGTTTCTAATGAATTAACATTAATAGCAGCTTGAAGATTTTCCCAAAAAAGTCCACATTTATGCCTATCCTTGGGCCATTCCAAGTAAGCTTTCTTTTCCATGAGAGCTTTCAGCGTAGGATACCTGGAAGGAATGCAGTAGAGTGGAATAGGTTCCAGTAAGATGAGAATTATGTGATCAGAACTTTCATGGAAGAGATTGTGACGGGCAAAGTAAAGTTCATAATGGCACCACTCCCTCTGGACAAAGTTGGGAGACAAAACAAAAATGGACTTCTGGCTTTTCTCAATGTAGTTAATGATATTTTCAGTAACATTCTTGCCAGGGTCAAAGTTTTCCTCATGAAGGCAAATCAAGACAGAACTATCTTCTTTCTCTAGATTGGGAATCAATTCATGCTGCACCCAGGCAGAATCGTGTTCACTATATGAAATAAACACTTGGAATTGGACATTTCTCTTGAGTTGTTTTTGGGTTGTTTTCCTAACCCTGTGCCATATCCACATCCATTGACCTAGCATCCTGATATACCCGAGCAGATCAAAGTGAAGGCAACAGAAGGCCGCAGCTATTCCCAGAACTAGCATGATAACCACGATGGTGATAATCAACAGAGCTGTGTTGCAGGATAATTCAGGAAGAAGAACATCCTTTAACTGGGTCCCCTTTAGATTCAAAGGGTATTCACAGATGTATGAATCTGACCATCCAGTCATCATGCCCTGTGAATATTTTTCAAGCTGAATGAAATCTCTTAATTCACAAGTACACCGGAATGGATTTCTTCCTGCATTTAGAGTCTTAATTTTCTGGCAACTCTGAAAAAAATCCAGAGATGGGCTGACGATTAAGTTCATTTCAATGTTCAGAACTGAGAGTCCTCTGAAATTATTGCATCCAGGAAGATCAGTTAGAAAATTAGATGCAAGATTTAGCTCTTGCAAAGACTTCAGATGAATTATCTCTTTTGGGATAGTTTGAATTTTGTTATTATTCAGGTCAAGTATTTGAATACTTCTGGGCAAGCACCTGAAAACAGAATCAGCAAATTTATTGGACGATAGGTTCATAGAGATCAAGGTTTCTGGCCAAAAGCAATTTTCATCATATTCATGTTGTAGCAGATTTTGGCTCAGATCTAAGTGTTTCAAGGAAGTGTTGTTAGCAAAGCAACTCACTAAGGAAAATTTCTCCAATTTATTGTCTTTCAGAATGAGAGTTTCCAAATGAGGCAATTGGATAGGGTTTTTAAACAGGTCATCTGTTAAGATATTATTAGCAAAATTTAAATACTGGAATCTTGTAGGATAAATAGGGAACAGCATGTGTGGCATTTGTGCATCTGATATTGTCAGGTTTTCTATATCCATTTTGGTAAAAAGCAAGTAGACTCTCTCTTGTGGAATATAAAAAGTTCTAAAATATACATGCTCCAATTTTATAGTTCTCATCACAGTATTTGAGTAATCAAATGACTTGTGGTCAAGATAAACCTTACCTCCAAAAGTCACATGTTGGATTTGGAAGTATTCTACTGATGTATGCCAAACAAATTGGAAGATGAGGAAAAGGTCATCCCAGAGTACATCAACTTTATTAAGTAACAGCATAGATGTCTTAGAATTCTCTAAAGTAAGGTTTTGTTGAGTTTCATAACTTGCAAATTGGCTTTTACCATCTATATTTGTCATTTCTAGTATTTTTGAAGTCTTGATTCCATCACACAAAAGAACCCAGAAATTTGTGTTCATTGGTAAAACAATGTGAAGCTTTGTTGTGTTTAAGATGGGCAGACTACCTTCTTCATAATGGGAAAGAGTTCTCAATCCTAAGAAGAAAGTATTTAGATGCAAATGAGAAATTTTCTGGAAATCTGATTTTTGTATTCTTGCCCCACTCAAGCCTAGGATTTCCAGGTGTGACATGTTGCCAATCTCCTCACAGACAGGCAAAGTATCAAAGTCATTGAAAGAAAGATCTAAATGTCTGAGACCTACCAGTGAATACCAAGTTACAATCCTTAGTCTGTTGTGAGACAAATCTAAATATCTTAAGTCCTTGTTGAATTCAAAGATCTTGATATCCAGCTCTTGGATTCTGTTATGGCACAGAATCAAAACTTTCAGTTTAGAGACAGAATGAAAATCTGAACTCTGGAGTTGAAAAAGGAGGTTGTAGGATAAATCCAGTGTGGTTGTGGTTGGGGCCAAGTCTGCGGGAACCTGTTGCAGAGACAAGTTGGAACAGTTGGTAGTCAGTTCTCTTTCTTCTGGCAGTTTTGAGGCTGATCCATGCACTGACATAATAATACTATAAAATATGTAAATGCTTCTGATATGTCTCATTGTAATTCCAAGGGTTTTACCACTGGTTCCCGCATATGAATGATGAAGATGAGTTCAAAATCCTAGAAAGAAAGACAGCATACAATGTTTAGTGGTCATGTAGTTTGTTAAATCCTACAGGACTTTATTTTTTTTAAATGCCAGCATCTAATTGTAGTCACCAAGAATTTGGCATAGGGCCAACCTGTACATTGAGTCTTTCACTTAATCTTAGAGTTTGGCCCAGAGATTTCCAAGTCAGCTACTTTGTCATATCCACATCACTGAGGCCAGTCAGAATTCCCGGAGGGAGAAATATAATAGTTGGCAGAAGTGTCTCTCTCTCAGTTCAACTTAGGAATTTCATGACCAGGTAATATTCAAAACCCTCCCTCATCCCCTTTTGATAGCCTGAAGGCTTTAAGAAAATTCCCCCACCAGAGTGCTACATTTGTTCCACTGATGGACCTATACTAACATCTCATATCCATAGTTTACATTATGGTTCACTTTTGGTGTTGTACATCCTGTGGGCTTGGGCAAATGTATAATGATATGTATCCACCATTGTGGTGTCCTAATGCCCAAAGAATCCTTTGTGCTATGCCCAATCGCCCCTCCCCACCACAACCCTTGGCAACTACAGATCTTTTTATTGTCTCCACAGGTTTGTCTTTTCTAGAATGTTCATGTAGTTGGAATCATACAGTATGTAGCTTTTTCAGATTGACTTCTTTCATTTATAATATATATTTACATTACTCCATGTCTCTGTATGGCTTGATAACTCATTTCTTTTTAGTCCATTGTCTGGATATACTACAGTTTATTTATCTATGCACCTACTTTAGAATAACTTGGTTGCTTCCAAGTTTTGGCAATGATAATAAAGCTGCTATAAACATCCATGTTCAGGTTTTTGCTTGAACATAAGTTCTCAATGAAAGTAATTTATCACTGAATGCTGCAAGCCCCTGAATTAAGATCATGGATTGTATTTGTGGACATACAGAGTCCCTTGAGCTAATATCTGACTTTCAACAACACTTACCCATATAAATGGAATGTCCAAAATACAGAAATAAACAGAATGGTCCCTATCCTTCTGCCTCCATATGTCTCCAGCTTGGCGGTGAAAGCAATCTGGAACACCCCCCAAAAATAGCAATAATGATAAACCAGTTTCCATTTCTTAGAGACTTTCTGTGTGCCAAGATAGGTACTAGCTCACTCACTTACCCCAGAACTTGGTCGGGGAAGCACTGTTAACTGCATCGTACAGATGAAGGAATGAAACTCAAGGGTGCAGAATTCTGAGGGCTTTGAGAGAAAGGCTGGCTTCAAGTTGCCTAGACACAGAGGCAGTTGGAGAACTAAGATTTTCACAATATCCATTATTCAAGAGAATCAAGTACCTACTCTGCCAGCAAGGTTCCTAGGTGCTGAGGACATAGCAGTGAGAGGCACAGAAAGAATTTTTGTTGCCACACAGTTTCTCATAAGGGGTAAGACAAGAGAGACTATAAACAAAATCAAAAATTTACATGTTAGGTAGTGAATAGGGCTAGAAAGAAAAATAAATTTAAGATAAGGGGGATAGAGAGTGACTGGGGAGTGACATTTTGGTCAAAAAGTCCTCCATGCAGAGATTTAAAGGGAGTGAGGGAGCTAGTCACTTGTTTCTGGGGTATTCTAGAGAGAGAGAATAGCAAGTTCAAGTTCAAAGACCTGATGTGGTAGCATGCTCGAGAAACACTGAGGTATGACTGGACTGGACTTGAGGAAGTGGATTGAAGATGTCAGATCTGACAAGGACTGAAATAAGAAACCCCTGGAGCATTTAGAGTAGAGGAATGGCAGATTTGATGTACATTTTAAAGATTCCTCTGTTTGTTGGTTGGAAGTGACTGGAAGGGCACAAGGTAGTCTAGAAAGCCTCCCTGGGACACTATGGAGTAACTCATGCAAGAAAGAAGGCAGTCGGGGAGGTGGTGAGAAATCAGTAAACTCTTCAACTTCATATCCTTCCACACCAGGCACACCAACACCAAGGGCAGGCACTTAGCGGTGGGGGGCGGGGGGAGTTTTCCTGCTCATACTCACAGGTGCCTATCGCACATTGACCCTCAGTATCGCTCAGGCTGGTCCCTCCCATAGACAAGCAGGAGGAACAAAGCCATGCCCCACAGGAAGAGCATGCTTGCAGTGAGCCTCCTCTGTGCTTTTCACGCTGTCCCGTTGCTCTGAGAAGCTGTGTGTGTGTGTACCCACGCAGGCAGGGCACGGGACAAAACTGGCAGGACTAAGAGCGCACCTGTAATATTACCTCACTCTCATCTGGATTTTTCTTTCTCTAAAACCTGCCCAAGTTTGGCTTTTTGCTGTTGAAGTTGAAAATTTCTAGGAAATGTAGCTAGTTCCCATGATAACTTAAAAATGAAAATACCTCATAAAACTGTTTCATAGAAAATAGGAAAATAGATACAGAAATGTTCAATCATCTTGTAACATGACAGAAGAGAAAACTTTGACTTTGATATTTTTTGTCTACTGGGCTCTCAGTGGCGGAGTCTCTCACAGAAGGCACTAGGTGGTGATGGCATTGGGGAGGTGACAGCCTGGAAGTGCCTAGGGTTTTCACCTTCCCACTGAGATATCCCCTCCAATCCATCCCGGTAGTCCTTTCTTCATCATCTCCTTTTTCACATACCATTTAATATAACATCCAATGACCAATATGAGAACAATTATGAACATAAAAAGAGAGCCTCCACATTCACATGTATGTCCATGGTAATTTTCCAGATTTTAGGGATCCAGCAAAATTAATTTGTTACCTGTACCATAATTTTGATCTATTACCCACATTTAAGATGACATGAGTAACCTGTTCTGTTTGATGAATCTATACATTTATAACTACTCAGTGAGTCTGATAGCCTCTCCATTCCATATGGGCTCTATCACAAATGAGAAAATGACCCCTTGATGGTTTTTTTTTTTTTGTCACAACAATTGGCACTCATTGAGCTAAGTAATAGTAACTTTATGTAGATGATCCTTACAACAACCAGCAAGTCCATGCTGTCAGCACTCACCTTTCCAGATAAGGAAGGTGGTGTTCAGGGAGATCATCGAACTGCCTCACAGTTACAAAATTAATGCATGGTGAGTCCAGAGCCTGGGCTCTTAGCCACTCTGCTATCTTGTCTCTCTAGGGTAAGTCAAGGTAAATTTGTTTTCAAAACATGTTACAATCCAGTAATCACAATGACATTGTCTCTCACTAAATCATACTGATTCTTCAAAGTTGTCTAATCCACAGTCCAAGGAACTTAATGAGTAAGTCTGCAAATGCCACCCAGTTCAGGACTGACCGCCATCACTTAACAAGGACTGACATGGATTGAGCCTTTATGTTGAGCACCACCTTGTTTAAGCCACTGTCTTTGGTTATAGCAGCCAGCCTACTTCTGACTAATGAACTATCACACTTGGAATAAAACCCAAACTCCTAGTACTTACTGGTCTACAACACCCTCTGTGAGCTGCTCTTGCTACCTTCTGGGGTCTCACTTCATATTACTCTTCTCCTGGCCCTCCTACACTCTAGTTGTACTGCCCCTTTGGCACATCACACTTGCTCTGACCTTAGGGCCTTTGCTTTAGCTTTTCCCTCTTCTGGGGATCTTGTCATTTAGATCTTGGCATGAAGTTTATCCCATCTTACAGACCTGACTTAACCACCAAAAGTGGCCAATTTGCTATTAGTTCACATCACCTGATTTTATTTTTCTATAAAACAGAGTGCTTATTGCTCTCTGAGACTTTTGTTCATTCATTTGTCTACTGACTATCCCCATCACCTCACACACCTAAGAGAAGGGAGCTGGTGATACTGTTCGTTCCTGTATCTCCAGCATACAGAATAATGCCTGGCACATATGCACATGTTCAATAAATGTTTTTTAAACATATATATGAATGAGTGAATGATTTCAATTTTGTATCCCTTTGCACAAGGTGATACATAAAATGTTCTCAAAAATATATGTTGAATTAAAGAATTTGTGTTGTGAATTCCTGATATGGTGCAGTGCATGATGGTTAGTTTTAGGGACTGATAGGTCTGTGTTCAAGTCCAATCTTAGCCACTCATTGGCTTTGTTAACTTAGACCATTTATTTAATTGCTGAAGGGTTTCATTTTATTATCTGTAAAATGGGGTTTATGTAGAGGAAGAAAGAGATAATGTATATAAATCACTTTTATTGTGCTTAACATATCACAAATAGTAGCAGTTATTAAACCAAGACCAGGGTGATTTCAGGTACAAATTTTGGGAGGTGTTAAGAAACTCAGACACCGAGACAAATAATGTTTTAATGAAATAGTCTTAAAAATTAAAATTAATGCAAAAATCCATGATGAACAAAATATCAAAAATTTTCATAAAGACAGTATCATTATTACTGATTTTTCCTTTGCCTCAGCTCCAGCATAACTTGGCAGGTCACTGGCTGGTCATTGAGCTGACAATGGTGTTTTCAACATAATGATCTCACAAAGCACTTCAATTTGTAGCAACTTTAAGTAACTAGGTCTGGAAACTACAGCCCTTGAGAAATGCGGTGGATTTTAACCCAGTTCCATTCTCTGCAATCTCCTGAGTTGAGATGTCATAGCTTTCACCTTTTCCCCACCTCTTCTCCCTATCTAATACTACAACCTCATCTGGAATTTATTCTAAAGAAGAAAGAAAAACTAACTCTTTTTGAATTTCTCTTAATAGAACAAAAAAAAAGGTCCTATCTCTCAGGAAATGAATGTGCATTATGGCATTTTATGAAAACATTTGAAAGGAGTAAGACAAACTTTTGATGAAAGATGCATTCAGTAAGTATTACATCTTATTATCATTTTTCTATTACTGTGCTGAAAGCAAGTGAAAAACAGAATGACTTTCTTTAATTAATAGTTTGTGCTTTAAAAGTCCAAGTCAAAAGATGCTATGAAATGATCATCGGTGATGTGCCAAAGAATACTTAATCATCAAATTTCCTCTTTTCCCAATGATCCAAAAAAATGGAGAAGGGTTTAAAAACTCATTGAATGTTGGATGATCTTTATAACATAAGAATAAGAATGATTGACATCTTTTTGAGTATTTCCTACGCTCCTGGCTTGGAGCTAAATGCTCTCCATATGTTATCCTGTTCAATCCTCTCAATAATCCAACAAAATGGTGGATATTTTTATTCCTGTTTTACAAATGGAGGAGCTAAAACCTGGAGGTTAAGTAACTTGCCCTTGGTGACCCAGTGAATAAGTATTAGAGCATGGATTTGAACCTACACCTATGTAGCCCCTTCCATGACCCAAACTGAAGGTATTTCAACCCCTGAAATGTGTCTCTCAAAAGTGGTATGCAGCTGCTATGGGACACTCTGCTGGGGGTCACAAATTCCAAGAGACTTTGCTTAGATGCATTCTTAAGAGACTACAAATTCACAAGAACTGATATGTAACTCAGAAAGTACACAGAACTCTAATTCATAGCTCAGTTCAGACAGTCCATAAGCAAGCTCTTCCGTGAATCAAATGCCTAGATGCTACTAACATTCTCCAGTCTACAGCACCATGTGACTATCTTTGTCCACCTTGGACTTCCAAAGGAAACTGAGAGAGATCTATACTGCATAAAATCCATCAGATATGCCCCTACTTTTAGACATAGAACATAAATGCAGAACTTTTAATCTAGGAAAAGGGCAACAAATATGCCTTAAATAGCCAAACAGCAGATGTTATTAACATGCATTACAGGAAAATAAAAACCAGCGGAAACTCACCACAGTGCCTTTCCACATGGGGTGGGGAGAGAGGAAGAAGCCACCAGGGTAGCTAGCTCTGACAGTGAAATCAACCTCAGTAATCACATATTAAACTATTTCATTTCAGGGTTTGAAATGCCTTCACTTTGGGTTCTGGAAGGGACTAGCTAGACTGGAGTTCAAATCCATGCTCTAGCACTTATTCACTGGGTCACCAAGGGCAAGTTACTTAACCTCTGGGTTGGAGATCCTCCATTTGTAAAGCAGGGTTAAAAAATAGCCACCATTTTGTCGGCCTGTTGAGAGGATCCATCCCGGGTAGAGCAACCGACCAGGTTTAATCAACGACCAGTGAAAGGAATCGCAAACCCTCAAGCTCCCATAAGACAATTACTCAGATCAGTTGCCCCAAGGTCATTGACTAATGAATCTTTAGATTAATGTAGGCAAAATCATAAATACTAAAAATCTGAATAAGGCTCTATCTTCCCAAGTACATGAGTTCAAATGATTTCTTCCTTAGAAACAACCCACACAACCCTTATTTCTTTTTCATGAGTTTTACAACAAACAAAGCTAATAGTTCTTACCCTCGGGGCATGCAACGTCTCCGCAGGTGTGGGTGATACCTTGACATTGGCCGCAGGAGAGATTGAATCAAGCTTTTCTGTGAAGTTTAAGCTACTTTGCCCTCTACTGCATGCTAGTGGCATTACATGTTGTATAAATTCATTATAATCTTTAGAGCAGTCTTTTAAAAATTGCAGTAAAATGCACATTCATACGTAGTACAATTCAGTTCATTCACATTGTTGTGCAGTCCTCACCACTATTCATCTCTAGATCTTTTTCATCATCCCAAAATGAAACTCTGTAAGTAACAACTCCCCGTGATCCCCTCTTCTCAGGCCCTGGTAAGCACTATTCTACTTTCTGTCTCTATGAATTGGCCTACTGCAGGTACCTCAAGTAAGTGGCATTGGCATTATACAATATTTGTCCTCCTGTGACTGGCTTATTTCATTTAGCATAATGTGTTCAAGGTTCTTCCATGTTATAGTGTATATCAGAATTTCCTTCCTTTTTATTTTATTTTTATTAAGGTATCATTGATAGACACTCTTATGAAGTTTTCACATGAAAAACACTGTGGTTACTACATTCACCCATATTATCAAGTCCCCCCCATACACCACTGCAGTCACTGTCTATCATAGTAAGATGCCACAGAGTCACTACTTGTCTTCTCTGTGCTACATTGTCTTCCCTGTGACCCCCACCACACACCTTGTGTACCAGTTATAATACCCCTCAATTCCCTTCTCCCTCCCTCCCTATCCACCCTCCCCCACCCCTCCCCTTTGGTAACCACTAGTCCCTTCTTGGAGTCTGTGAGTCTGCTGCAGTTCCTTCAGTTTTGTTTTGTTCTTATACTCCACAAATGAGGGAAATCATTTGGCACTTGTCTTTCTCTGCCTGGCTTATTTCACTGAGCATAATATCTTCTAGCTCCATCCATGTTGTTGCAAATGATAGGATTTGTTTTCTTCTCATGACTGAACAGTATTTCATTGTGTATATGTACCACCTCTTCTTTATCCATTCATCTACTGATGGACACTTAGGTTACTTCCATATCTTGGCTATTATAAAAAGTGCTGCAATAAAAATAGGGGCGCAAATACCTTTTTGAATCTGAGATCTTGCTTTCTTTTGGGTAGAATTTCCTTCCTCTTTAAAGCTAACAGTATTTCATTATATGTATGTACCACATTTTATTTATCCATTCATCCATCAATGGACACTTGGGTTACTTTCGCCTTTTGGCCGTTGGGAATGATGCTGTTAGGAACATGGGTGTAGAAATATCTGTTCAAGTTCCTGCTTTCAATTATTTTGGGTACACATGTAGAAGTGGAATTGTTGGACCATATGGCAATTCTGTTTAATTTTTTGCAGAACTGCCATCCTGTTTCCCACAGTATCTTAGAGCACTTCGTGCTTTACTCCAAGGTTCAGATCAATTATCTGGCACTTCAAATAGAGGTGGGATCCCATGTGGTGATAGGAATAGAAATGGTGGCTGCAAAGTTTCAGCAATCTGACTGGAAGAGAGTAAGAAGGGGTTAGCTAGAAGCTTATTTTGAAGTGAAGTGATAAAAACAAGCATGGTATTATTTATGTAAATGGCAGAGGACAGATCAACTTTTTCAAAGCAACAATTTTGAGGTTTTATTTATATTTAAGATTCAGGTGATACTGTTGGAGATCACTAGTGAAGATGAGAACTTCCAAATGTATTTGCCCACAGGAGGAATGGTCAATTTAAAAATGAATGATTTTAAGTTCCTATAAATAAATGCCAAATCACGGAGGGGGTCTGTTCTTAAAACTCTCTCTCGCACACACACACATACAGAGTTCTCCCTCTTACTCCTCCCCAACATCAGAATTCTGCCTGCCGGATTTCTCCCTTCGTATGTGAACTGCACTGAACAGAGAGCCTTGGTTCACTTCAAGTGGCTGGAGGTTGATTTGAAGGAAGGAAGTGCGGCAGCGCACAGCAGGGCCTCACCGAGGTCTGGGTCAGTGGCTGCCACACGGCCCCAGTGCTCAGGCCATGTTGTTGTACCCTCCAAAGTGGGCAGTGGCTGTTCTCTGGTTATGACTCTGCTTCTCTTCAACTCTTCCTCTTTCTTAGTCAGCTTCTCTTTCTACTCCCAGCTCCTCTTTATTGCTGCCTTCACTTCTGTTTTTCCTACAGCCTCTCTCAGGGTCAGGGCTCACGGGCAGGGTAGAGGCTTGTCCTGCGGGTACTTTCCCCACGATAAGAGATCTGATTGGTCATTGTCTCACCAACCGAAACAGAGCATCTCTGTTGGGCAGAGGACCCATGGACCACCTGATAGTCTGCTGGCCTATTTTACATCTTGTCTATGATAGGGCCTAAGTCCCTGATCCAGGCAAGTAGGAAAGCCACAGGAATCCAGGCTGTCCACTGGGTGGAAGGGGTGGGGGCTGCTTTCTCCTAAAGCCACAGTGGGCTAGCTCATAATTTAGGATGAAGCATCAATTAATGGAGTAAAGCTTCTCTAGTTTAATTATAAATACCAGTAAGAGAAAGTAGTGACCCAGGTTATTTTTTCTGCATTGTATTTCTGAAAAATAAATAAAAGGTAACAAAATTCTCACATGGTTAGGAAATTCAGATACCATTGTTTACCATTCATTTACTACACTGGAATATCAGGAGGGGAGAAAATGTTCGTCTGAATAAATAAATGGTCTTAAATATGCAGTGGGAACCCAATGAAAGACTTTGCAGAGATTTGGTAAACACTTCATTACCAAGGACAGGACCAGCACTGTCCAATAGATAGAGATATAGAAATAATATAAATTATATTGATATAGAAATAATGCAAGCCACATAAGGAACTTTAAATCATCTAGCAATCCCACTAAAATAGACAAAAAGAAACAGTCAAGTTAATTTAACTAATGTGTTTTATTTAATCATCTTCCCTCTTAAGTAATAAATAAACCTTAAGTATAAGTAAAGCCTCAATTTGGGTGTACAAATATCTGTTCGGGTTTCTGCTTTCCATTATTTTGGGTAGATACCTAGAAGTGGAATTGCTGGACTGTATGGCAATTGCATGTTTAATTTTTTTCAGAACTGCCATACTGTTTTCCACAGCATCTTAGAGCACTTTGATGGTGCCTTACTCCTAGGTATGAAAGATTAAAGAGAAAGTGGGAGGTTTTGAAAGGCAGAAAGGATAACAGGTCAAAAGGAGAAAGCATAAAGATGAAGGAAAGAATGGGGAACAACAAAATTGAGAAAACCAGGACAGAAGGCAAGGGACAGGAAAGGAATGGAGACAAAAAGAAGGGAGAAAATAAAATGTACAGGCTAAATAAGGGAGTGGCAGAGAAAAAACTGGGGAAGGAAAGGGAGAATGTCTGGATTTCTCATCCAGGTGCCAGTTCTTATTATAACTTTATTAATGAATTGCTTAACATTTATCCTGGGTCAAGTTCTAGAGAAACGCAATCCTATAATAAACATCCTGTAAGACACAGCAGTATGAGGAATTTCCCTGGATTTCCTTGTTTGCATCCAAGCCATGTGCCACTGTTTTGACTGAATATAAAAAAATTATACACCGCATCATGCTTACTAAGATATCATCCAATATATCCAGTGGTTTGCCAGAGCCAGTTTATACCAGCTCATGAGAGCCAATATTTGAGTTTCAAAGATTTTGTGAGACAGTTGTTAAAAACAATCACAATAAATTAAATTAGACATACTTGTAAGTATGTCTAATTTAAATAAACTATGTTAAAAACAAAAGTAATAGGTCCTCATTTTAATTATTTTAAAAATTATTTCCTCAAAATTATTTTAAAAATTAGGTCCTCAAAAATCATTTCCTAATTATTTTACTATATATTTACTATTCTTATGCTCTTGAAGTTATTTATGTCTATTGTATCGGCATGGTGGGAACACTACACAGTGATGTATTACTGGTGCATCTCCTTCCAACTCCACCTTTAATAACGTCACATTGGTACCTAGAAATTGACCATGGTGAGAGTATTTATTCCAATAAATTGGCCAACATCAAAAATCAGGACTTTATTGTTTTGTTAATTTCCTAAACTTATGAGAGTAGTGGAGAAAATGCTATTTGTCTTAGAGCAGTTTCTTTGAGAATCTGTTGTTAAATATTTACCAGCACACTACTGCACTAGTGTCATTTATATCTAATTTTAAAAAGAAGAAATCATTTCTCTAACTCAAATGATTCACTTTTTAAAAGAGCTGTCCCTTACTTTTGATTAAATCATTGTTCAGTGTTTACATTATTATGACCTATGTAAATATTGGGGCACTACTAGAAACTATATTATATGCTATGATTACACTTCTCAGTTTTCCTCTAGTTAATAGTTACCTTGTATTTTGTTTGCTTTCTGTGTATTTGTGATATTTCCCCCACCTTCCCAAATATCTCCTAAGTCAAATTTTTTGAATGATCCAATCTATCAAATAACCACCATCTCCCCAGACCTTGCTTCATCCTGCCCCAGCATGGACTGGATGTGCTCTAGGCCTGCAGCAGTGCTAACATCCTCTGCCTGTGACGCTGCCAACCTTGAAAGTCCTTGCTCCTCTCTACTGTATTCCAGCTCACCTGCTCCCTAGAATGCATAGCATCTGGCTTGTGGAAGAGGTAGAATCCAGGCTGAGGTAGTCTGTCTCTGGAGTGTTCCTCCTGCCCTCTAGTGCACTGCCAGCTCTAGAGTGAATAGCCAGACCCTGGCTTTCCACATATTATACCACTGATTTCTTGTAACAACCATGAAAGGTACCATTATTCCCACTTTACAATAAGGAAAAGGAGGCTGGGAGAGGTTAAGGATTCCATCCGAGAAAATAGAGCTACAGAGAAATTGAGCAAGGATTTAATTCCACAGAGTTTGTTGCAGAACCCAGCATTATAACCTCTATTTTTTACCACTTCCAGCTCTGATGAGACCCAGTTTTGATCTCCCAAACCCCATTTCCTTTTTTTATTGGTTGTAAATTTTTCAAGTACAGAAAAATATAAAAGCAAACACAATCACCAACCACAGGCAAGCAGTGATAGTTTTTGTATACTTTCATCTAGACTTTTTTATCTGCATATCTTTAACATATTGAAACTATCCTGTAAATACAATTTTGTATCCTGTTTTTCACTTATATTGTAATATAAGCATTCTTTTCTGTTGATAAAAAGACTTCCTATACAGTCTTTTTTAGATTGTGGTAAAAAATGCATAACAAAATTTATCATCTTAACCCTATCACTCACTGTTCTTAATGGTTGAAAATATGTTACCAAATGAGCACAACACAAAATTTGGAGTGTTTCAGATTTTCACCGTTAACAATAGCGCTGCAACTAGCATACTTGTGAATAAATATTTGTCTGCATTTCAACTTATTTCCTTAGGATATAGTCCTAGAAGTGGGATTACAGGTCAAAAAACATGATTAAAGTTCTTGATATATATCGCCAAATGCTTTGCCCTCCTATTAACACTATATAAAATACCCATTCCACTGCAGTCTTGGTAGTATAACAGGCTGATAAAAATGGAACTATTTTAATTTCAATTCGGTCAAGGCCTCTGGAGTGAAGTGTGAGATAAGATAACTGGTTTTGTAAGCCTTTGCTGACTTCTAACCAATAAAAGGGGTTGGAGAGCCTGAGAGGGGTTAAAGCTACAAGGACTTTGGAGAGAGCTTTCGGTGTGTTATGAGTTCATTTGTTCTCAAGGGAGATGGGTTGGTTGTGTTCCCTCTTACTTCAATCCTAGGAAAAGGGGCTTCAATGGAACCACATAGAAAGCTTGCCATGTAAACTCTGTACTTTGGAGAACATATTGTAGCCAGTCTTTAATTCATACCTAAAGGTCTTGGCTAGCAACTCTAAAGGTACATTTTACAAATAATAAAATATAGGTTTAGAAAGGTTTAGTACATTGTCTGAAGTCATTCACAAATAAGTAAGGGGGCTAGAATTGAAACCTAGATATTCCAGTAAGAGACTGCATATTTACCCTTTCTGTAATACTCCTTTTTTACCTGTGATTTACCCCTTATCTTCTCATTTACCTCTTATTTTCCTTACTATATATTTGTCCATTCTTTGACTTCTTCCTCTCCCAACTTGGGAATTCTTTGGACAATTTCAACTGCCTAGCATCCTCCTTAAAATTATGTATGAAATCAGACATTTATATACAGGATTGATCTAACTTCTCAAATTTCGAGTTTGTTAGATAAACTTTAACTGATTTATGGCTCCATTTAAGGACTTTTTTAGACTTGCAAGATGTAATGGGTTGAATTGCATCCCCCAAAATTCAGTTGTTGAAGTTCTAAACCCCAATACCTCAGAATGTGATCTTATTTAGAAATAGGGTCTTTGTAGATGTCATTAGGTAAGGTGAAGTCATTAGGGTGGGCCCTAATCCAATATGATTGGTGTCCTTATTAAAAAGGGAAGTTGGGATGCAGATAGGCATGCAGGGAAGACAATGTGAAGAGGCACAGAGAGGGATGGTCATTCATAAGTCAAGGAGAAGACTCTTGGAATAGATCCTTCTCTCCCACCCTTCAAAAGGAACTAACCTGGCCAGCAACTTGATGTTAGAATTCTAGCTTCCAGAACTGTGAGGCAATAAATTTCTGTTGTTTACCATCCAGACTAAAGTACTCTGTGACATCAGCCCTACTAAGTAATGCACAACTAGTACTAAGCAACTGAAACTTGGTTATGAAATCTTGAACCTTGGTTGTACAATCATCCTAGAGAAAACAGGAAAACCCAATTGTAACAACTATTGCAACTTCCTTTACAGAACAAAGGCTTTTGTACATTTTTACTATATATTTCATCATTTTAATTTGTTTTCCACTATTACGAGATTGAAGTTTAAATTCCTATATTCCTAAATTCTAACTCCACAGCTTGACTTTCAAGACCCCTGGACAACATATCTTAATCTAACTTTCCATGCTTATATCTCACTGTTGTTTTTCATAAACTTCATGGTCCAGTCAAATTGGGACACCAGTCCCAGAACAGGGCATTCCTTTCTTTGTTCTCATCACTGTATTTAGAATGGCCTTCCATTCTTCACCATCCCACATAGAAAAATCCAAAGTTAAAGTCTTGCTTCAAGACTCAGTGGAAAAACCAGCACTTCTAACGTTTTTTTTTTTTTACTCAATCTAAATGGTTTCTGAACTTGCATTGTACATTTTTGTTCATTTATTTTTATTTTAGTTATCTAGATACATGTAATGTTGTTTGAATACTAATTCCTTAGGGCAAAAGGTAACCTAGTACATGTAAGTGTTACTTGGATTTCTCCTCCCAAAAGTAGAGACTGAGACAAGAGCTTTGTGTACAGGTCACTTGTTTGGAAAAGTAATCTCAGGGTTCAAGAATAAGGGGACTGAAAAGAATGAAACAAGGAAAAAGAGAAAGCCAATCCAAGAGTAAGTTCTTAAGTAGGTTATTCTGCGGGTAAGTGAGACTCAGTCCTACTGGGGATTCTGAGGAATGATTTAGACTATGCCTCATTTGTTTAGCAAAGAATAAAAGAGAAGAATATTTATCTGATGGCTCCTGGCCCCTAAGTGGTCATGGGTCTCTTCAGGGGATATCCCTAGCACTTCTAAGTCTGCGCATGTACCAAATGCAAATGGTTGAACAGCTTTTACAAATATCCTGTGCTGTGGTGTTAATGAAGCTATGGGGCATAAAGTGAGAGACACATGGTGCAGCTACGACAAGGTGCTATCAGGTTACACCTGTCCAGAACTGGCTGACAGGCTAAAATGTAGACAGAGTGATTGATGAGTACAAAAATGTTGTATGATAAAGCTGGAAAAATACATGTGATACAGTTCATTCTTCGCACTGCTTCAATCTGCTCATGCCCTACTTAATTAGTACCCCCAAAGAAAGGGATGCTTTGTATAGAACCAGTACATATCAACTGTATTTTCTTTCTGACAAAATTTATGAATTTTATACATGCTAATTCAGACAAAGAGAATCTCAGCAAGATATTCAGCTGCCAAAAAATCACACTCTGAGTTTCCATTTGGCCTGATATGTAACACACACTGGGTTTGGGTTCCCTCAGATGCAGAACCTGAGACAAATATTCAACTACAAATAGTTAATTTCAGAGGTGATCCCAGGAAACACCCTCAGAAGAATGAGAACATGCGATAAATAGAAAGGAAATTAATAAATAATACTTTTATTAATCTGTTTCTACTGTGGAGAATCAGAATTGCATCCTACTGGGAACTCATGGAAAGTGAAAAGTACACCCCAGGTTAATCCCCAAAATATGAGTAAGGAAGTTGGGGTATTTATCCTCCAGTTCTCCTTCCAACATTGATAGAGGGCTGCTTCCAAGGACAACCTTCAGCGCTTCTGAGTTGTCCTTGGTGAGGGTCAAGTGAGTTCTTGTGGCCAGGAAGAAATCCCTTCATGCAAAGAGTCTCCAGCATTAGCAGTAAGCAGCATTCGACATGCAGAGGGAAACGCTGACTGGAAGTTAGAAGAGCACGAGTGCTGTAGAAATTTGCTATAAATACCCAGCTACATGTATACAGGGCATGGAGTTTCTAACACGAACCTGGTGCACAGGAACATGAATTTGAACAGATGCTCCTCTTGATTCCATGATAAATTCAATGAATTCAGTCCTCACAAAGAAATTGGTGAACCCCTTATGTGTTAGAAGTTAACCATTTAAATAAAAATTGTCATTTCATTAATTTTTATTACCATATATAAATGATGAACTGGGGTCTGAAAGTACACATTTTTATATACATCATAAATTCAAAACTGTGTTAGATTCATGTTGATGCAAAACATAGTCATTGCTGGAACTTCCAAAAGCAGCAACATTTTTCCAAAAGCAGCAGAGGAATATTTTTATCTATGTGTGATCTATTTCTTTTCATTTCTCCATCAACTTAATATTAATGGATGCCCTTAGGTTAGCCCAAAACAGTACATGTTTGCTCTTTTCTTTGGGCCACTCCAAGTAAGTCCGCTGTGCCATGAGAGTTTTGAGCTTGTGATAGCTGCCAGGAATGGAATACTGTGGAATGGGTTCCAGCAGGATCAGGATTAAGTTACTTGATCCTTCATGAAAGAGATTGTGATGGGCAAAATAGAGTTCATAATGGCACCACTCGCTCTGGACAAAGTTGGGAGACAAGACAAAGATGGACTTGTAGCTTTTCTCAATGCAGTTTATGATATTTTCCACAATGCTCTTGCCAGGAACAAAGTTTCTCTCATGGAGACAAATCCGTATATCTTCTTTTTCTAGGTTTGGTATTAATTCACCTTTCACCCAGGCAGAATCATGTTCACTGTATGAAATAAAAGCATGGAACTGGAGAGTTCTCTGGAGCTCTTCTAAGGGTACGTTCCTAGCCCTGCGCCGGGCCTGAGTCCACTGACACACCATCCTGAGATACCAGGGCAGATCAAAGTAGATACAGAGGACGGTCACAGTAACGGCCAACACCAGCCCGGTGACTCCAATGGTCACAATCAGCAGAGCCGTGTTGCACGTTAACTGAGACACATGAAAGTCCTTCAGTGGGGTTCCCTTATAGCTTTCTGGATAGTCACACTTATAGGAATCAGGCCAACCCTCTACCACTTCACTTGATACTTGGCTTATACTTTGGATAAATTCCCTTAGCTCACATGTGCACTGGAATGGATTATTCCCTGCTCTTACGGACGTAATCTTCTGGCAGCTCTGGAAGAAGTCAGCTGAAGGGTCGGATATGGAATTATAGTCAATGATCAGTACAGAAAGACTGCTAAACATACCACATCCAGGAAGGTGGGCTAGAGAATTGAAAGCAACATTGAGCTCTTGCAAAGTTTCTAGTTTCATGACTGGATTAGGAATGCTCCTTATTCTGTTACTGTGAAGATCAAGTAGTTTGACTCTGGGAGGTAAACATCTGAAAACGGAGTCAGTAAGCATATTTGAAGACATATTTAAACTTAATAAACTTCTAGTCCAAGAACAATTTCCTTCATTTTCATCAAATCTGAGAGAATTCTGGCTAACATCCAATTGTTGTAGAGACTTCATCTCCTTAGTCATATCAACAATATTTGCAAGTTCCTTTAATTGATTCATTTGTAAACTAAGTGTCTCCAAATTAGCCAGGTTTCCACAATTTTTAAAAACCGTGTCTGTTAAGAGATTATTGGAAAAATCCAAATACAGAAATGGGCTCATTTGGAATGGGCAAACCATGTGGACTATTCGTGTACCAGACACTGTGAAATTTTGGATGTTCATATTTGAAAAGATTTCATAGATATAACTTTGTGGGAAATTGAACACGTCACTGACAACTTGGTGTATAGACAAGGCCTTCAGTGAAGTGTGAGAATAATCAAAATCTCTGGATTTAAGTTGACCTCGTAGTTTCATATTTGAAATTGAGAAGTACTCTATGGTTGTATGCCAAACCCACTGGAGGATCATAATGAAAGAGTTCCAAGTTGTGTCAATGTTGTTTAAAGTAAGATTTGATAACTTAGAGTTCTTTTGAAGTTTTGACATAATGTTTCGGAAATAAATACATCCATTATCATCTAGTACACATTTGATATTAGACAGTTCCAGACTTACTGCAGTGCTGACTGACACATCCAAAATAAAATGGAATTCCTTTTCTGTGGGGAAAACAATGTGCAGACTCTCTGTGTTAAGGTCTTGAAGGCTCTCAGGGTCTTCTCTGTCTCCATAATTGTCTCCTAAGACCAGCAGAACCTTACTAATATGCAAATGAGCAATTGGCAGTACACTAGATTTTTGTAACTGTGTGGCACTCAACCCCAGAAACTCTAGTTGAGACATATTGCCGAACTCTTTGCATATGGGCAGGACATCAAATGCATTAAATGAGAGGTCTAAGTGCTTGAAGTTCACAGTAGGGTGGCAGGAAATGTTCCCCAACTTGTTGTGGGACAAATCCAAGTATTCCAATTCCTGGTTGAATTTAAAAATACTGGTATCAAGATACTGGATGTTATTATGAGAAATTATCAAAATCCTCAGCTTTGATAGTGATAGGACATCAGAAGTCTGAAGCTCAGATATATAGTTTTGTGATATATCTAAGATTGTTGTTTTCAGGGATAAGTCTTTTGGAACATGGAAGAGACCTGTTTTTGATCTGTCAACTAAAAATTCACTTTCATCAGATAATTGGATTCCGATCTCAAGTATTAACATGCAGATGATGGCAAAATGGAAAATGCTAGAATTAGTTTTGGTCATTTTGTAACTCTAGACATTCCTAAGGGTAGTTACTATTCTTCAGAGCATCTGGATACAAAGATCCTAGAAAAAAAAGTTAAATTAGTCATGCCTGACATTAAACATTTTTTACTAGAGACTCATAAAATGAAGGCTACATTCCTTGGAGTCACACAACCTGAAAAGGGAAATATACAGATTGGCAAACAATTATACTACCTCTAATCAAATAACTTTTAGTAAGGATGGTGTAATGGGTTGAATGGGAACCCCACCCAAAAGATATATCTACCTCATAACCATGTCCTAATCTCCAGAAACTGTAAATATTGCCTAATTTGGAAAAAGGGTCTCTGTGGAGATAATCAAGTTAAGTATCCTGAGATGAGGAGATTATCCTGGATTATCCAGGTGGGCTCTAAATACAATGACAAGTGTTCTTAAAAGAGAAAGGCAGGGGACTATTTAATGGAGATAACAGAGACATTGAGGAAAAGCCATATGAAGATGCAGGCAGAGATTGGAGTGATAGAGCCACAAAAAAAGGAATTCCAACAGTCCCCAGAAGGTGGAAGAGGCTCTGGAGAGAGTGCAGCCCAGCTGACACCTTGGTTTTTAACTTCTCATCTCCAAAACTATGAAAGAATGAATTTCTGATGTTTTAAGTCACCAAATTTGTGGTAATTTGTTACAGCTGCCACAGGAAACTAATACAGATGGTTTTACATATTCATGGAAGTCCTCTGACCTCAACCTATGCAAGATCATTTAGAACTCAAGTCGGGATTCACACCTGATGTACTTTTTACCTTTGACATATACCTCCCCGTGGCTTTCTTGAGAGTTTCCTTCCCATGTGATGGAATTTGGACTCTTCTTGCATTTCCTTTTATTACCTACATGTGGCTTGGGGCCTAATTTTAGTCTTATTCAAAAGGTAATTAGATCATAATAAAAGGAAATCCATTTATTTATCCATGTATTTATTCATCCAGTATTTATCAATAACCTACTGGCCATTTTTTGGGAACTGGAGATAGATCAGTGAATAAGATAAAGTTCTAATTTTCAAGGAACTTATTATCTGGTGGAAAGACAGAAGATAAACAAATGACTAAACATGATTTCATGTAGTGATAGGTGCTATATAGAAAAATAAGCCAGGTAAATGAATCAAGAATAATGGTAGGTATCTAATAGTTGGTGGTGGTGGCTTTTTAAAGTTTAGTCAGAGAACCTTTCTCTGACAGGCTGGCACTGGGGTAGAAATGAGAATGAAGTGAGTGAATAATCCAAGGGAAGATCTGGAGAAAAAGCATTTCTGGCAAAGGAAAAGGCAAGTGCAAAGGTCCTGAGGTGGGGTTGCAGTTGGCTTGTCTGGGGCACAGGAAGGAAGTCGACATTAGTATGGAGTGATTGAGGAGTTAGAGCCAAGATCATACAGGGTATAAGATCATTACAAGAAGTTGGCATTCTATTCTGAGAGTGATGAGTGGCTGGTGAGTACTGAAAGATTGTGAGGAGGGGAGCACTTTCTTCCTCTCTCTTCAGAAAACTTTTTTTCATTCATTAATTCCCTATAAAGTGCTAGGCATTATTCTAGGTTTTGCTTATTGCACTAGTTATCAGCCCACTGTAGCTCAGATACTATTTTGTTATCACCATTCCAATGGCACATGAGACTAGAGGGAATTGTGTTGGGATGAACCCTGGAGTGTGATACATCCCCCTCAACTCCAGAGACCCTTTTCAGCTGGGACTACATAGCTACACAGGTATTTCAAGGAACTTATTTAAAGTCCCCTACAGCAGCATTACATAAGGAAGTCATCAGTATCAGCACAGAGTCAAATTTCTCTTCATATATCCCCTCACCCCTCAATGGGCACAGAAGGACCCAATTCAAATCCCAGAACAACCCTGGGTTACAAAAGTTTACACAGTTAGTTATGCAAACCTATTTGTTTTTGGAGCATTGCTTAGACTCACCCTTTTGTACAGGTGCCCAATGACACCTTGGTTATCCTCATTTCTTTGAGCACAGAAGAAGGCCTGGAACACCCCTCCCATCACCACTCATGAAGATTCTGTGCAAGGAAGGGAACACAGACATTAAAATGGCATGTTAAAAGCAAAGGTGGCATGTCCACATGGTGTGGACTGTATTTTGCTGAAAGACCCCAAAATTTCCCAATTCTTCCTCTCCGGCTTCCTGAAACAGCTACTCACACAAGGAGAAATACTTAAATAAAAGTCAAAATAATACCCAAGTATTGCCTAGGCACCTGCTAAGATCTCAAAATAGCACCTCATATTTCTGGTAAAATCTAGATTGATGTAAAATGGTTTGAAGTAAATATGGGGTACCCTACTTATTCTTAACCCCGAGTCCAAATCTGCGGAACTTCCAGCCAGCTCCAGAGTTGAAGGAAGCAGTGATCAGCATATTCAGACATGGTACATGGAGAGTAACTAGAGAGACGAGGGACAGAGAAAAGACCCCATGCATGGACAGGACAGGAGTGCTTAGCATGTGGTGAACCCACCACAATCAAGACGAAAGTTATCCTTGTTCTCTTAACAACAGCTGCTCTGAAAGATTTAAATTTACAAAACTGCCTATCCCAAGCATTTCATGAAAGTATGGCTTCAGTTTTATATCTAGCTAAATTGCCTCAAATGCCCTCTATTTACCCAAACTCCATTCTTCCCTTCCACTTGTAGTCATTAATTTGAAACCATCTTTATTTCTGTAATTAAGAATTCAAAGTATTGCACACATGAGGAACTGATTTTAGGCACTTAGAGGATCTTTAGATTTTATATATCAAACTTGCTGAATCAGTGTAAATCAGTGTTTTTTATCCAAGTCCTAATGACCAGCACTAAATCTCATCTATATTAGAACCTCAAGACTATTTTGCTACCAAAAAAAAAAAAAACGATTACTTGCTAAGTTGATTAGTAAAATGATGCTTTAATTTGAAAGTATAAAAGTATCTGTGTTAGGCAGGAAAATAGATATGAGCAGAGTGGAATGAGAATAAGGCCAGTAAAGCCCACTAGAAGGGGCTCAAAGAGTTAACCAGATAAAACTAGAGAGCCAGAAAAGACTCACAGAGTTCATGAATTAATCAGTTAAAGCTCAAAAGGCCAGGAGCAACTTGGCCTGGAATGTTTGAATATTACCCAGATAAAGAAAAGTATCTCAGCATAGCCTATGTCTTCATTGTGTCAGTTAGATCATGCCGTTGTAAGATTTGCTTTAGCCTGCTAAAAGGCCCAGCTTATTCTTTAACTATACCTGTATGCTGTTTTTTCCTCTTCTAGCCCCTTGTCCTCGCCAGCGAGGGCTTCTTAAGACGTGGGAGACCTCGGGGGAGCCGCGACTACCTATGAAATGGGATGAGACAAAATGACACGGAGAGCCTGCAGTTTTTTGTCAAGCTCTACTTTATTAACAGAAAAGGCAAGGAATATATAGCATTTGAAGGGGCGTGGTAGGGAGTAGCTTTTTCTGGTTGGTTGCCCATTATGATAATGAGGTAGCTTCCAAAGTCCAATCACACACCGAGTTGTGCACATGCTCAGTAGTCTTTGACGTAAGCAACGGACCTGGTTGAGGACTTAGCGGGAAGCTGTGGCGGGAAACTGACCAAGAAGAAGTAAACAACAAGATGGAGTCCTTTTGTTCTTGTGCTCTAGCAGAGAGGAGGGGGGGAAAGGAAAGAGGAAGGGTGAGTACAGGTTTTGTGGTTAGTATAGACGATGGCTGAGCTCTCACAAGATGGTGTCACAGATGACAACGGCTCCTGACAGTTCCCCCTTACTTTTATATTTTGAGGGGCGGAAACTGAGGCCGGTCTTAGGCTGCGTGTGGCTGCAGCGGGCAGGCTTTGTGTGCATCGCAGGATTCGGGCTTTCGGAAAAATGTCTGTCTTAGGTTGTCCAGCAGAGGTACAATGCTTACCCGTCATGGAGGAACTTAAGCAGCTAAGGCTTAGTCTCTGTCTTAGGTTGCTATTGTACTTGCTAGATCTTACCCGTCTTTGACTATTTTTCCCGCACTGAAAGCCAAATCTGCGTAGTTTTTGGCACATAGGCTCTGTTACACACATTCTCGCCATGGGCTCTCAGGATCTTGACGCTTTGAGGCTGCTTGGTAGGTTCTAGCGTCTCAAAAGACAGGGGTGTCATTTGGGCAGATACCATTGTAGTCATCTAGCCCCCGCTCGGTGAGGTCCAGGCGATGATAGTGGACTTGGATAGGCTTGGTTCGTAGATCATCTATTTGATTCTTTACGAACTGTGTGAGCTTCCGTAGGGCCCAAGGGCCAAATGAAATAAGCAGAAGGAGTCCAAGTAAGGGGCCAAGAATAGAGGGGAGTAAGGTGGTTAGAAAGGGAGAGGTGGAGAACCAGTTCTGATACCAACTTTCATTTTGCTCTCTTTCTTTTTTGCGTTTCTCTAAGCTATCTTTGACTCTTTTCATGCTGTCTTCTACTATGCCTGTTTTATCTGCATAGAAGCAGCATTCCTCCTTGAGAGCTGCACAGAGGCCTCCTTGTTGGAGGAGGAGAAGATCTAAGCCTCGTCTATTTTGGAGAACTACTTCAGCTAGTGACTGGAGTGATTCAGTGAGTGCTGTAATGCCTTTTTGAATTTCAGTTAAATCTGCATCTATGGCTGCAGCAAGTCTATTGTACTGTTGGTCAGAAACAACAAGGGAGGCGATGCCTGTTCCAGCGCCCACAGCACCAAGGCCAATGACAAGGGCTAGGGTGGCGGCAGCGATAGGTTCTCTTTTGACTCGACGGCTGGAATCTTCACGTAGGAGAGGGAAGAACTGATCTGCTGAGTAGATGTCAATCCTAGGGATTAATTGAAGCTTGAGATGGAATGGACAACATCTCCCGCTTCATTAATAACTTGCCAGGTGAAGTTGAAAAGCTGATGAGGAGATGGCTGTTTGGGGGCGCTAAGGACGAGAGGCGGCCAGAGCAGAAGCAATTGTAACAGCATTTTTCTGCAAGGTAAAAGAAGGGAAATCTCAGGGGTTGCTGTCCCTGGATGAAATGTTATTAACACATTTTATTAATCTTTCTGGGAGCCATCTGGCTGACTGGTGTTCTTGATCATAGACACATGCGTGTCCTTTTCCCCATATAAGTACTGGATGGGGTCCGTGCCACTGATTAGTTAGGGGGTCCTTCCAAAGGACCTGAGCATAAGTATCTTTGGTGGCCGGATGCCATAGTCTGTCTGCTGCAGACTTGCCTTGTTCGTCCACTGATAAGAAGTTGAGGACGAACAGTGCATGATTGAGAAGATTTTTAGGATTTTTATAGTAGTTAGAGAGCTCTGTGGATGATTCTTTTTGTTTAGAAATTTGATTTTTAACCTTTTGATGAGCTCTCTCTATAATCCCCTGTCCCTGAGGATTATATGGAATGCCAGTAAGATGTTTTATTTGGAGGCAATGGCAAAACTCTTTGAAGTTTTTAGCAGTATACCCAGGACCATTGTCTGTTTTTATACATTTAGGAATTCCTAGTACAGTGAGGCACTGGAGGACGTGAGAGATGACATGTTTGGCGGCCTCACCACTCTGTAGAGAGGCAAAAATAAAACCACTGAATGTGTCAATGGTAACATGAACATACTTTAGACTACCGAAGGAGGGGATGTGAGTGATATCCATTTGCCATAATTCTCCGGGTGTAAGCCCCCTGGGATTGACTCCCAAATGAGGCTCAGGGAGAAACATGACACAATTATGACAGTTTTTTACAATGGCTCTAGCTTGCTCTCTAGTGATTTTAAATTGAAGACGAAGGGTTTGAGCATTTAGGTGGTGTAACTTATGAGCTTCTTGTGCTTGGGTGAGGGGGGTAGAGGTAGATACATGAGCCACTAATCTTGTAAGTTGGTCAACGGTATTGTTTCCTTTAGTTAGGGGTCCTGGTAAATTGGAATGGGCTCTTATGTGTCCTATAAAAAAGGGATGTCTCCGTGTTAGTATAAGCCTTTGTATGTCGCAGAATAAAGGAGATGCATTAGTAGAAGGTTTGATATAGGGAGTAGTCTCTAAAAGGGGTACAGATTGGGCAACGTAAGAGCTGTCAGTATATAGATTAAAGGTCTGATCTGAGAGATCTATAAACACCTGCAGAACAGCGTATAGCTCCACAAGCTGCGCGGACTTAAAAGGTGTCTGGAGAGTTTTTTGGTCTCTAGAGGAATGGATGGCTGCAAGACCTGTGGAAGAGCCATCAGTAAAGACCAGCAAGGCATTTGGAATAGGTTGAGGAGAAGTTACCTTGGGGAATACAAGTGGAGTTGTTTGTAAAAATTGAAGTAGCTTATCGGAGGGAAGATGGCATGAGAATGTTCCCAGAAAGCCAATGCAGGCCAGTGTCCAGGAGTCCTCATTCTGCATAAGCCATTCTATTTGTTTTTCTGCATAGGGAGTGACAATGGATGAAGGGTCTCTCCCAAAGAGTTTTCGGGTGGCTGTTCTTCCTTCTATGATTAGGGCCGCCATAAGAGAAGGGTAGGTAGTAAGGATTTTTGAGGGAGAGGCGGGGAGATGTATCCAATATAGAGGTCCTTGTTGCCAAAGAATTCCAGTAGGGGTAAAAGTGGAAGGAAATAATATTAGGAGCAGAGGTTTTGTGGGATCATAATAGGAAACCCCTTGTTGTTGGATGGCTGTGGAAACTTTATCTATAGCAGCCTGAGCCTCAGGGGTGAGGCTTCTGCTTGACGTGGGGTCAGAATCCCCCTTTAAAATATCAAATAGAGGTTTAAGGTCTCCTGTAGTAATATGGAGGTAAGGACGTAGCCAATTTATGTCTCCTAAAAGCTTCTGGAAATCATTTAAAGTTTGTAAGTGTCCTGTCCTAATGGTGAGTTTCTGTGTTTTTACCTTATAGGGAAATAGTTCAAAGCCTAAAAAGGTATGGGGGGTTGTAACTGAATTTTATCGGGAGCTACTTGAAGTCCTTGATCCCTTAAGGCTTTTATAATTAATTGTGATAAATAGAGGACTTCAGAATGGTTAGGTCCGGCCAAGAGGATGTCGTCCATGTAATGGATGAGGTAGATATGAGGGTATTGTGAGCGGAATGGATCAATGACTTGAGCAACAAACTTTTGACAGAGTGTAGGACTATTAGCCATTCCTTGGGGGAGGACCTTCCATTGAAAGCGGGGCATAGGGCCTACACAGTTGACAATAGGGACACTAAAGGCGAATCTCTTTTTGTCTTGAGGGTGTAGGGGTATGGAGAAAAAGCAATCTTTTAAATCAATGACAATTTTGTGGAAATCAACAGGGATGGCGATGGGGGACGGGATGCCTGGTTGTAAGGCTCCCATAATTTGCAAAGTTTGATTTACTTTCCTGAGATCTTGTAAAAGTCTCCATTTGCCTGATTTTTTTTTAATAACAAAGATGGGGGTATTCCATGGGGAGGTAGAGGGTTCAATGTGTCCTGCTTCTAGTTGTTCCTGCACCAACTGATAAGCAGCTTGGGCTTTTTGAGAAGAGAGGGGCCATTGATCAACCCAGACTGGCTCATCACTTTTCCAAGTGATAGCATCAGCCCAAGGTGCAGGAGTGTCAATAGCCCTTATGAAAAATTTTGAGGGGTTTGGGGGTACCCTAAACCTGTTCTATCCGTTTTTTGAGTGACTATTATGGGGCTGGGGTTGCCTTGTAAGTTTTTTCCTAGTCCTGACCCAGGGGACCACCCCTGTTTTTTCAGTTGCCTGGAGGCAAATTCATTACCACTGCAAAGGACAACATCTAATTGTTCTAAAATGTCTCTTCCCCACAGGTTAACGGGGAGTCCAGGGACTACAAAAGGGCGAACTAGGCCACTGTTTCCTTCAGAATCTTCCCATTTTAAAAATTTTGAACTTTGTAAAGTATTGCTGGACTGGCCAATGCCTTGTAAATGGGTTAATGAGGGCTGTAAGGGCCATAATTGAGGCCAATGGGTTTGGGATAAGACTGTAGCATCAGCTCCAGTATCTAATATGCCTTGAAAGGTTTTTCCATCAAGTTTAAGCTGGAGGGTGGGCCTATTAGTAGTAATTTTTTGCATCCAATAGACATCTGAGGAACCAGGGGTGGAGGCTCCCCGGTAACTGCTTTGAGAAGGATAGGTGGAAGAAGATAGAGGCAGGGGAATAGCTTGTGCAATGCGAGTGCCTGCAGACAGAAGAGTAGCTCCTAAGGGGGAAGATACAATAAGTTTAATTTCTCCTGTATAGTCATTGTCTATTAGAGTAGGGTGGACTACAAGGCCTTTGAGGGTGGATGAAGCTCGTCCAATGACAAGAAAAAACATGCCTTGGGGAGGGGGCCCATGGATTCCTGTGGGGATGATTGTTGGTCCTTCTTCAGGGGTTAATATTGTGTGGGAGGAGGGACCGAGGTCCAGGCCTGCGCTCCCTGGGGTGGCGCGCTGTAAGGATTGTGCCCTAATGCCCTCGGGGCAGGTTGGAGTTGGGGAGGGGCTGAGGGCTGGCCCCATGGCCCGTTTCCCGAAGGCTGTTGGTGAGGTGTCAAAGCTTGGGAAATTTGTGGACCTTGATTGATGGGCTGTCCATCGATATCTGTTTTAGATTTGCATTGATTAGCCCAATGTTTGCCACGACGGCACTTGGGGCAAACGGTAGCTGGTAAAACAGGGCTGGGAGTTACTTTCTGAGTGGCTTGGGTTTGTCCTTGTGTGGCCATAGGGCAATTTCTAGCCCAATGTCCAGGTTGTTTACATTTAAAACAGACATTGGGTTTATTAGAGGATAAGGCTGCTCCAATTGCAATGCCGATGGCATGTGAAGCTGAGTCAATCCCTGAACAGAGTTTGATAAAGTCTGTAAGGGATTTTCCTCGGCGGTTCCCACGGAGCGCTGCTTGGCAAGCAGGATTAGCGTTTTCATATGCTAATTGGAGAACGAATGGGCTTTCACTTTCTTGGGGGCCGAAAATGCGCTCAGCGGCTTCAGTTAGGCGGCCCACAAAATCTGTATAGGATTCTTGTGTTCCTTGTCTAATTTTGGATAGGGAAGAAGTGGAACTTTTAGTAGGGAGGTTTTTCCAGGCTGCTAAAGCTGCTGCTTGTACCTGGGTTAAGATGGCTTGGCTAAATTGCTTCTGGTTTTCAGGATTAGCATAAGGCTCAGTACCTAAAAGTTTATTGATGTTCCAACGCTCAGCTCTTTTTTGAGCAGAGGGCATATTGCTAATGAATGAGCGGCAACGGTCATCATAATCAGTTTTCCAATGGAGATAGTCCCCTCTAGAAAGGACAGCTTTTACTAAGTGGAACCAGGTGGACGGAGTGGGGTGAAGGGATTCACAGATGGAATCTAAAAGTGACAGAGTGAAAGGAGCTGAAGGACCGTATTGGGAGACTGCATGCTGCAATTCTTTAAGGTGTTTAAAACGCAGCGAACGAGGACGCTGTAAAACGAAAGGAGGGGGATGGCTTTCATTATCAGAGGAGGAATTTTTTGTGTCTTCCTCAGCCTCACATTCGGAGGAGGAGGAGCGCATGCGGAGAGAATGGTTACTTTTATTATCGAACGGCGCGGCGGCAGCCGTGGTAGATAAGCCGTCGGCAGCAGCAGGGTTATCTGAGGAACGGGTGCAAACGGGAAAGACAAAGGGAGTTTTATGCTTAGGGGCTGAGAGTTTTTTATGAGATTTAGGAGGGTAAGAAGGAACCGGATTGAAGTGTTGGGGAAGGTTAAGAGAGCTGACAGGCTGGGTAAGCGAGAGTTGAAGGCCTTGGAGTTCTTTAACGAGAGCGTTGCGCTCGGTCTGTAGTTGAATCATGTTTTTAAGGTCTTTTATGTCAGAAGTAAGTGCAGCCTGCGAATGAGAGATTAGGGAGCGAAGCTGTGGGTCTATGACAGGGGCGCAAAGAGGTGGAGGTTTGTGAAAATGGGGGGGAAAGGAGTGGCCGCAGCCGCCGTATGGAGGAGGGCGATTACTTTGAGGACTAGGAAGAGGATGGGGGGGGGGTCCTCTGAGGGAAAGGGCTCAGGATCAGAGGGGAGAACAGGGTAGATAGAGGCAGGCGGAGGCCGTTCAGAAAGTACGGGCGAAGGGGGAGAAGAGAGCGGAGGCGGTGAGGGAGGAGAGGGTGGAGATGGGAGATCTTCAGGAGGAATTTCCACAACAGTGTGTCTAGAGGGTGCCCGAGACGGAGTGGGGGAGGTAGCAAGAAATTCAGCGGCGGAGACAACAGCTTGGGCTGCAGAGGGGTGAAAGTTTTTGGCATGAGAGAAAATGTCATTTATCATGTTCCAGTATGAAAAGGTTTGAATAGGGACCTTTTCAGGTCCGACAGCCTCATAGTGCGCCTGAAGGCAAAGTCTTACACGGTCCCAGCGTTTGGGGTCTACGATTCCTTCTTGGGGGAACCAAGGGCAGACTTTCTGGATATACTGAAAAAACTTCAAGAGATCCTGTTTTTTAACGTGTGCCCCTCTCTCTCGGAGGCACTGTTGAATATCTTTTAAGAACTGCGCCTCCTTAGACAGTTCCTGTCCCATTTTGAGTTAAGAGAACGTCCGAATGGACCTACCCGTTAGCCGTCCGCTTTCGTCGTCACCGATCGGGCGGCTCTCGAGCTGATAGCCCGATGAATCCTGCGCAGCTGCGACTACTTTCTCTTCTAGGTAGGCGGGCTACGATCCTCGAGCCCCACGTTGGGCGCCAGTTGTCCTCGCCAGCGAGGGCTTCTTAAGACGTGGGAGACCTCGGGGGAGCCGCGACTACCTATGAAATGGGATGAGACAAAATGACACGGAGAGCCTGCAGTTTTTTGTCAAGCTCTACTTTATTAACAGAAAAGGCAAGGAATATATAGCATTTGAAGGGGCGTGGTAGGGAGTAGCTTTTTCTGGTTGGTTGCCCATTATGATAATGAGGTAGCTTCCAAAGTCCAATCACACACCGAGTTGTGCACATGCTCAGTAGTCTTTGACGTAAGCAACGGACCTGGTTGAGGACTTAGCGGGAAGCTGTGGCGGGAAACTGACCAAGAAGAAGTAAACAACAAGATGGAGTCCTTTTGTTCTTGTGCTCTAGCAGAGAGGAGGGGGGGAAAGGAAAGAGGAAGGGTGAGTACAGGTTTTGTGGTTAGTATAGACGATGGCTGAGCTCTCACAAGATGGTGTCACAGATGACAACGGCTCCTGACAGCCCCTAATCAAGTAATCTGCAACTTGGGCAAAAGATAAGCATCATGATTAATTTAACAAAGAAGCCCAGCCATAAACAGCATAGTAAAGACAGGAAGAATCCCATCTTAAAGCTAAAATTGCATTTTAAAACCAAAGAAGTTAAAAAGTAAGATTTGTATCATATTCTTTAGCAAACAGACAATAACTCAGCCCACCTCAGAGGCAGGGAAGGTGGTCTTGATTGATATGCTCCCAGACCAGAAAGCTGCTATCCTGAGAAGGAATCAGAGAAGTAAATTTCTTGAGCTAAGCTAATTTTGCAGAATTACCTGGAGGACTGATAATAAAAGAGTTGTAATGTCTTTCATCGAAGATAAACATCTTGGGACCACTTAACAAGTCCACATCCCTAGCCCTTTGTCACATTCTTGAAAAATCCTTAAAAGGGGGAACCTCCAACCTTTCAGGGCACACCTCTCTCTCTGAGAGGTTGCCCCTCACTTTCTAAGCGCGAAGCCTTAAATAAAAGTTTCCCAATCTTTTGGCGCACCTCTCTCTGAGGTCACCCGCACTTTCTAAGTGCATAACCTTAAACTTTTTCTCAGTCTTTCAGGGCACGCCTCACTCTGAGGTCGCCCGCACATTCTCTAAGTGCGTTAACTTTAAATAAAACTTTTACTCTGCTTCACTACTCCATCTCTGCCCTTCAATTTTTTGTTGTGGCTGGGACAAGAACTGAGGAAAATAAACAACCCCCCCTAACATCTATAGGTGTGTTTATGTCAATTTTCATGATTATGATAGCTTCAGCCTCACATTATACGATACAATGCATCAATACATTTGAATTGCCTTTGTTTGGAGGCTTTGGGGGCATTAAATCAGGACTTTGACTTGTCTTTATGGATAATACCCATACAGTCTATTTGGCCTAAGCTCAGTCCTGCAGTATTCATAGAGTCTTCTCTGCACCAGACCAGCTAGCTATTAACCACAGGTTGAAAGGATCAGAACCAGTTCAAAAGCTTTTCTGTTTTGTTTCCCATGTAGTTTCTGATGCTAGGGTTCTTGTTCACGTAGTCAAAGAATGAACTTTGCAAACACTCAAGGTAGAAGAGGAAGGCAGAGACTTTTATTTAGACATAAAGCAAAAGGACAGAGTTCCTGGCTCAGGCCAGGAGGGGACAAGAGAGTCCCAGGGTGGTGCATTGTCTTGGAATTTTATAGGCAGTTGAGAGACAAAGGGCTAGGGATGTACACCTGCTAAGTAGTCCCAAAATGTTTATCTTTGAAGAGACATTAAGTTTCTCATTAGTCTTCCTGGCTATTTACAAAAATTTTACTGCTCTGATTTTCTCCCAGGATAGCAGCTTCCCGGTCTGGGAGCATATCTATCACCCAAGGCTGTCTGCTTTGCTCCCAAGGTGGCTGAGTTATTGTCTGTTTCTTAAGAAGTTACTTTTTAACTAATTAGGTTTTAAGATGGAATCCTTCCTGTTTTTACTATTGTTTTGGGCTTGCTTGCTACATTGCCCAAGTTGCAATAAATCATTTGTTTAGGGCTGGAGGAAGAAAAGCAGCAAAGTTAGAAAAATAAGATGGGCCCCCCAGCAGGCCAAAGCAAATCTCACAATAGATTATATTGCTTTGATTTTTTCCAGAAGCCCTCACTCTACTCTGTCTAAGCCCATGGGCCCTGTCTCAGTTTCCACGAACTTTTGCTTTTTGTTGTAAAGACACACTCACTTTCAACTCTTTTGACCAATTTGGATGTAGCCCAGGAAGCATTTTCAAAACCTACAATTCTATCACCTGACCAGTAGCTCGCCAGAATGGTTTCAAAGGTCTAAGAAAAAAAAAAAAACAGCTCATGGGAACAGCACCAAGAAAAAAGGAAAATAAACTTGCCCATAAAAACAGAGGAGTTGCCATAAAGACAGCAGTACTGCCTCCAGGGGTAATTCACTTATATCCATTTTCCTCAGCATTCTCATTGCAAAGAGAGAGAGGGAGAGGAAAAAAAGGCAAACAGTGATGCCACCTGAAACCAGCAGTTAACAGCTCTGTAAAGAAATCCCCAGAAGACATCTGTGACCTAAACACTCATCTCCCAACTCAAATATATTTCTTGAAAGCAACCATGCCTTAGACGAGGCACCATTTGAGGAAAAAAACCTTTCCCTGACTTGCAAGGAGCTGATGAACAAATGCTCGTTCATACCGCAAATAAGTACGTATTAGAAATAACCCACTTAGAAAAACACCCAGGACTTAATCATTGCGACATAGAGATTTTTGTGTCCAATAAACTGGTTACACCATTATTTCTTTTTATAGATTTTATAGAATAAAAAAAAGATGTCACTTACCAAGACAACCTTCCAGTCTGTCCTGTTGGCAGCCTGTACGTAATTCAAATACTTCCTGGAACATTTATTTCTTGGTCACCACATTTAATGTTGGGGATGGGGAAAATAAAAGCTCTTTTATGCCATCTACTGAGTCCCACCGAAACTACATTACATGGTAAGTGTAAACCTATTTTCTCCTATTCATATGTAGAATAGGGTCTTGGGGTAATTGATAGACTTGTATTAAAAGAGAATCAGATCTTTATGGCTCTGAATTTCACTACAGTCGACTCACTATTGTCTACACTAATGAAGTGAAGGAGGTAGGTGGTGGTAATAATCCACAGATGTTTATTAACTGAATTCAAAACGCATACCATTGTAGCCATGCTGGTGGAGTTGGGAGTGCAGGTCTCCGTGTATTTCGGGGGCTTTGCTTTTCTTCTTGCCTTTTGATCAGTCCTTGTTAAAGTGACTGATAGTGGAAAGAGGTGGGGGGTGGGGTGTCAAGATCAAAGTTTTCTAAAACTAATTCATAAGGAGAGAAGATCATTCCTGTTCTAATATATAGGATGAATGCTAATCATGTCTTTTTTGACAAGTTGATTTTCAGAGAAAATCTGGGGCTCAAATTTTTTCTATTGATATCTTCAAACTTTCTTCAAAAAGTGATTTTTAAAAACTCCATGTGAAAAACATGCTATCTAACAATCTCTTTTCTCACATAAGGTCTAAGGCATTCCCTTCGGGTTAGTGGTCGGCAAACGGAGGGAATCCATCAGTAGCATCACTCTTGTCTTTTAGAGTAACAAAATAACAAAACAACAAATGGGCAAAGAACACTAAGAAATATGCCAGCTGTGTGCCTCTGGACCTGACCTCAGCCTAGTAAATTCATGATGTCCAGTCACAAACTGGACAGGATTCTTTGCTGAAATCAGCTTTTCTACCACAGGGAGCAAGGCAACTTCCCTCAACTAAGAAAGAACATGTGACTCTTTTTGACTTGTAATATTCTCTCTGTCTCTCTCTCTGTGTTCCTCTTACCCCTCACAATTTGTTTAACAGGGGAAATGTGTCTATAAATATATTTCTGAAACTGAAAGAATGAATTTCTCTCCCCTCCACTCCTACCATTTCTTCCCTGAACCTGTAACAGGAGATGAGAATGGTCTTAGACTTAGAATTCAGTTCCTGGCTTCCAAAATGGGTTTGACATTGTGAACCAGGTCAAGACGTGTAATGACCAGAAAAGGGAACTCAGTAGGGCAGTAAGCAAAACCCCTGAGAACTATGAAGTCCTATGTTTCCTTTTTTTTAATATTATTTTTTTAATTAAGGTATTATTGATGTACACTCTTTTTTTAATATAATTTATTTTATTATCATTAATTTACAATTACATGTGCAATATTACGATTATTAAACTACCCCTTCATCAGGTCCCCCCCACCAACCCCATTACAGTCACTGTCCATCAGCGTAGTGAGATGCTATAGAATCACTACTTGTCTTCTCTGAGTTGTACTGCCCCCCCCGTGCCCCCCCAACATTACATCTGCTAATCGTAATGCCCCTTTTTCCCTCTTATCCCTCCCTTCCCGCCCATTTTCCCCAGTCCCTTTCCCTTTGGTAACTATTAGTCCGTTCTTGGGTTCTGTGAGTCTGCTGCTGTTTTGTTCCTTCGGTTTTTTTCTTTGTTCTTATACTCCACATATGAGTGAAATCATTTGATACTTGTCTTTTTCGGCTTGGCTTATTTCACTGAGCATAATACCCTCTAACTCCATCCATGTTGTTGCAAATGGTAGGATTTGTTTTCTTCTTATGGCTGAATAATATTCCATTGTGTATATGTACCACTCTTCTTTATCCATTCATCTACTGATGGACACTTAGGTTGCTTCCATTTCTTGGCTATTGTAAATAGTGCTGCAATAAACATAGGGGTGCATCTGTCCTTTTCAAATTGGGCTGCTGCATTCTTAGGGTAAATTCCTAGGAGTGGAATTCCTGGGTCAAATGGTATTTCTATTTTGAGTTTTTTGAGGAACCTCCATACTGCTTTCCACAATGGTTGAACTAATCTGCAGTCCCACCAGCAGTGTAGGAGGGTTCCCTTTTCTCCACATCCTCGCCAACATTTGTTGTTGTTTGTGTTTTGGATGTTGGCCATCCTCACTGGTGTGAGGTGATATCTCATTGTGGTTTTAATCTGCATTTCTCTGATGATTAGCGATGTGGAGCATCTTTTCATGTGCGTGTTGGCCATCTGAATTTCTTCTTTGGAGAAGTGTCTATTCATGTCCTCTGCCCATTTCTTAATTGGATTATTTGCTTTCTGTTTGTTAAGGTGCATGAGTTCTTTATATATTTTGGATGTCAACCCTTTATCAGATACGTTTTTTATGAATATATTCTCCCATACTGTAGGATGTCTTTTTGTTCTACTGATGGTGTCCTTTGCTGTACAGAAGCTTTTCAGCTTGATATAGTCCCACTTGTTCATTTTTGCTTTTGTTTCCCTTGCCCGGGGAGATATGTTCATGAAGAAGTTGCTCATGTTTATGTCCAAGAGATTTTTGCCTATGTTTTTTTCTAAGAGTTTTATGGTTTCATGACTTACATTCAGGTCTTTGATCCACCTTGAGTTTACCTTTGTGTATGGGGCTAGACAGTAGTCCAGTTTCATTCTCTTACATGTAGCTGTCCAGTTTTTCCAACACCAGCTGCTGAAGAGGCTGTCATCTCCCCATTGTATGATATAAACTCTTAAGAAGGTTTCACATGGAAAACCAATGTGGTTACTACATTTACCCATATTATCAAGTCCCCACCCATACCCCAATGCAGTCACTGTCCTTGGGTGTAGTAAGATGCCACAGATTCACTATTTGCCTTCTCGGTGCTACACTGTTTCCCCGTGATCCCTCCCACACCATGTGGACTAAACAAAATACTCCTCAATCCCCTTCTTCCACCCTCCCCAACCACCCTCCCAAACTTCTCCCCTTTGGTAACCACTAGTTCCTTCTTCGAGTCTCTGAGTCTGCTCCTATTTTGTTCCTTCAGTTTTGCTTCCTTGTTATACTCCACAAATGAGGGAAATCATTTGGCACTTGTCCTTGTCCGCCTGGCTTATTTCACTGAGCATAATATCCTCCAGCTCCATCCATGTTGTTGCAAATGGTAGGATTTGTTTCTTTCTTATAGCTGAATAGTATTCCACTGTATATATGTACCACTTCTTTATCCATTCATCTACTGATGGACACTTAGGTTGCCTCCATTTCTTGGTTATTGTAAACAGTGCTGCAATAAACGTAGGGGTGCATATGTCTTTTTGAGTCTGAGAAGTTGTATTCTTTGGGTAAATTCCAAAGAGTGGGATTTCTGGGTCAAATGGTATTTCTATTTTTAGTTTTTTGAGGAACCTTCATATTGTTTTCCACAATGGTTGAACTAGCTTACATCCCCACCAGCAGTGTAGGAGGGTTCCCCTTTCTCCACTTCCTCACCAGCATTTGTTGTTCTTAGCCTTTTGGATGCAGGCCTTCCTTACTGGTGTGAGGTGATATCTCATTATGGTTTTAATTTGCATTTCCCTGATGATTACTGATGTGGAGCATCTTTTCAAGTGTCTGTTGGCCATATGAATTTCTTCTTTGGAGAACTGTCTCTTCATATCTTCTGTCCATTTTTTAATCGGGTTATTTGCTTTTTCGGTATTAAGGCATGTGAGTGCTTTATATATTTTGGATGTTAACCCCTTGTCAGATATGTCATTTACAAATATATTCTCCCATACTGTAGGATGCCTTTTTGTTCTGTTGATGGTGTCCTTTGCTGTACAGAAACTTTTTAGTTTGATGTAGTCCCATAAGTTCATTTTTGCTTGTTTCCCTTTCTCGAGGAGATGCATTCAGGAAGAAGTTGCTCATGCTTATATTCAGGAGATTTTTGCCTATATTGTCTTCTAAGAGTTTTATGGTTTCATGACTTACATTCCAGTCCTTGATCCATTTTGAGTTTACTTTGGTGTATGGGATTAAACAATAACCCAGTTTCATTCTCTTGCATTTAACTGTCCAGTTTTGCCAACACCAGCTATTGAAGAGGCTCTTATTTCCGCATTGTATGTCCATGGCTCCTTTATCGTATATTAATTGACCATATATGGTTGGGTTTATATCAGGGCTCTCTAGTCTATTCCATTGGTCTATGGGTCTGTTCTTGTGCCAGTACCAAATTGTCTTGATTACTGTGGCTTTGTAGTAGACCTTGAAGTTGGGGAGTGTAATCCCACCCAGCTTTATTCTTCCTTCTCAGGATTGCTTTCGCTATTCGGGGTCTTTTTGGTTCCACATGAATTTTAGAATGATTTTCTCTAGTTCATTGAAGAATGCTGTTGGTATTTTGATAGGAATTGCATTGAATCTGTAGATTGCTTTAGGCAGGATGGCCATTTTGACACTATTAATACTTTCTATCCGTGAGCATGGGATGTGTTCCCATTTATTGGTATCTTCTTTAATTTCTCTCATGAGTATCTCGTAGTTTTCAGAGTATAGGTCTTTCACTTCCTTGGTTAGGTTTATTTCTAGGTATTTTATTGTTTTTGATGCAACTGTGAATAGAATTGTTTTCCTGATTTCTCTTTCTGTTAGTTCATCATTAGTGTATAGGAATACAACAGATTTCTGTGTATTAATTTTGTATCCCGCAACTTTGCTGAATTCAGATATTAGATCTAGTAGTTTTGGAGTGGATTCTTTAGGTTTTTTTATGTACAATATCATGTCATCTGCAAACATGGACAGTTTAAGTTCTTCCTTGCCAATCTGGATGCCTTTTATTTCTTTGCGTTGTCTGATTGCCATGGCTAGGACTTTCAGTACAATATTGAATAGAAGTGGGGAGAGTGGGCATCCTTGTCTTGTTCCCAATCTTAAAGAAAAGCTTTCAGCTTCTTGCTGTTAAGTATAATGTTGGCTGTGGGTTTGTCATATATGGCCTTTATTATGTTGAGGTACTTGCCCTGTATACCCATTTTGTTGAGCTTTTATATCACGAATGATTGTTGGATTTTGTCAAATGCTTTTTCAGCATCTATGGAGATGATCATGTGGTTTTGTCCTTCTTTTTGTTTATGTGGTGGATGATGTTGATGGGTTTCCGAATGTTGTACCATACTTGCATCCCTGGAATGAATCCCACTTGATCATGATGGAAGATCTTTTCAATGTGTTTTGGAATTCGGTTTGCTAATATTTTGTTGAGTATTTTTGCATCTATGTTCATCAGGGATATTGGTCTGTAATTTTCTTTTTTTGTGGTGTCTTTACCTGGTTTTGGTATTAGAGTGATGCTGGCCTCATAGAATGAGTTGGAAAGTATTCCCTCCTCTTCTACTCTTTGGAAAACTTTAAGGAGGATGGGTACTAGGTCTTCACTAAATGTTTGATAAAATTCAGCAGTGAAGCCATCTGGTCCAGACGTTTTGTTCTGGGGTAGGTTTTTGATTACCAGTTCAATTTCATTGCTGGTAATTGGTCTGTTCAGATTTTCTGTTTCTTTCTGGGTCAGCCTTGGAAGGTTGTATTTTTCTAGAAAGTTGTCCACTTCTTTTAGGTTATCCAGTTTGTTAGCATGTAATTTTTCATAGTATTCTCTAATAATTCTTTGTATTTCTGTGGTGTCTGTAGTGATATTTCCTTTCTCATTTCTGATCCTGTTTATGTGTGTAGACCCTCTTTTTTTCTTGATAAGTCTGGCAAGCGGTTTATCTATTCTGTTTATCTTCTTGAAGAACCAGCCCCTGCTTTCATTGATTCTTTCTATTGTTTCATTCTTCTGAATTTTATTTATTTATGCTCTAATCATTATTATGTCCCTCCTTCTACTGACTTTGGGCCTCATTTGTTCTTCTTTTTCTAGTTTCGTTAATTGTGAGTTTAGACTGCTCTTATGGGATGGTTCTTCTTTCGTGAGTTAGGCCTGTATTGCAATATACTTTCCTCTTAACATGGCCTTCGCTGCGTCCCACAGATTTTGCAGTGTCGAATTATTGTTGTCATTTGTCTCCATATATTGCTTGATCTCTGTTTTTACATGGTCATTGACCCATTGGTTATTTAGGAGCATGTTGTGAAGCCTCCATGTGTCTGTGGGATTTTTCATTTTCTTTGTGTAATTTATTTCTAGTTTCATACCTTTGTGGTCTGAGAAACTGGTTGGCACAAATTCAATCTTTTTGAATTTACCGAGGCTCTTTTTGTGGCCTGGTATATGATCTATTCTTGAAAATGTTCCATGTGCACTTGAGAAGAATGTGTATTCTCTTCTTTTGGGTGTAAGTTCTATAGATGTTGGTTAGGTCCATCTGTGCTATTGTGTTGTTCAGTGCCTCTGTCTCCTTATTTATTTTCTGTCTGGCTGATCTGTCCTTTGGAGTGAGTGGGGTGTTGAAGTCTCCTAAAATAAATGCATTGCATTCTATTTCCTCTTTGAATTCTGTTAGTATTTGTTTCACATATGTAGGTGCTCCTGTGTTGGGTGCATAGATATTTATAATGGTTATATTTTCTTGTTGGATTGACCCCTTAATTATTATGTAATGTCCTTCTTTGTCTCTTGTGACTTTCTTTGTTTTGAAGTCTATTTTGTCTGATACAAGTACTGCAGTTCCTGCTTTTTTCTCCCTATTTGTTGCATGAAATATCTTTTTCCATCCCTTCACTTTTAGTCGGTGTATGTCTTTGGGCTTAAAGTGAGTCTCTTGTAGACAGCATATAGATGGGTCTTGTTTTTTTATCCATTCAGTGACTCTGTGTCTTTTGATTGGTGCGTTCAGACCATTTACATTTAGGGTGATTATAGATAGGTATGTACTTATTGGCATTGCAGGCTTTAGATTCGTGGTTACCAAACGTTCAAGGTTAACTTCCTTACTATCTAAGAGTCTAACTTAAGTCACTTAATATGCTATTACAAACACAATCTAAAGGTTCTTTTTTTTTCTTCCTCCTTTTTCTTTCTCCTCCATTCTCTATATATTAGGTATCATATTCTGTACTCTTTGTCTATCCCTTGATTGACTTTGGAGATCGTTATTTTAATTTTGCATTTGCTTTGTAATTAGCTGTTCTACTTTTCTTTACTGTGATTTTATTACCTCTGGTGACAGCTATTAAACCTTAGGAACATTTCCCTCTATAGCAGTCCCTCCAAAATATACTGTAGAGATTTGTTCAAGGCCCTTCTGCTTCATTGCATTAAATACATCATGCCACTCCCTTCTGGCCTGTAAGTTTTCTGTTGAGAAGTCTGATGATAGCCTGATGGGCTTTCCTTTGTATGTGATCTTATTTCTCTCTCTGACTGCTTTTAATAGTCTGTCCTTATCCTTGATCTTTGCCATTTTAATTACTATGTATCTTGGTGTTGTCTTCCTTGGGTCCCTTGTGTTGGGAGATCTGTGCATATCCATGGCCTGAGAGACTATCTCCTTCCCCAGATTGGGGAATTTTTTAGGAATTACCTCCTCAACGACACTTTCTATCCCTTTTTCTCTCTTCTTCTTCTTCTGGTACCCCTATAATTCGAATATTGTTCCATTTGGATTGGTCACACAGTTCTCTCAATATTCTTTCATTCTTAGAGATCCTTTTTTCTCTCTGGACCTAAACTTCTTTGTATTCCTCTTTTCTAGTTTCTATTTCATTTATCATCTCCTGAACCATATCCAATCTGCTTTTAATACCATCCATTGTGCTCTTCAATGATTGGATCTTCGACCAGAATTCATTCCTGGGTTCTTGACTATCTTTCTATACCTCCATGAGCATGTTAATGATTTTAATTTTGAACTCCCTTTCAAGAAGATTCATGAGGTCGATGTCATTTAAATATTTCTCAGGAGTCTTATTAATAATTTTACTCTGAACCAGATTCCTTTGGCATTTCATATTTGTAAATGTGCCCGCTAGTGCCCAGAAGCTCTACTGCCTGGAGCTGCTCAGCCCCTGAAGCAATGTTGGGGGTCGCAGGGGAGTGGTATTTGTGCCGGGGGGGCGGAAAGAGCTATTTCCTGCTACCTGGCTGCTATGCCTGTCTCCACTGCCTGAACCAGTGGGCTGAGCACAGAGGTATAAGCCTCTATGCTTTGCGTTTGTAGTTGCTGTAGACAGGTCTTCCCTCTGGCTTGGCTAACACCAGGGTAGGGTTTGCCAGTTTGTGAGCCAGGTGGGGCTGGCCAGGAGAAAGGCTGCATATCACGGAGGGGGTCCTTGGAGCTGTGTAGCCAGCCATGGAGCTGAAGCACCTGAAGGTCGTCTAAGAAGGAAGATTTCTTTTTCCTCCTTAATATGAGAGTCTAAATGGCAAAGCTTCCAAACTGCTGGGCAAAGGGCACCCGGACAATATTGTCTACATGTCCTCTTTCCTGGGCAGTAAGCTCTGTGCAATCCTTGCCCCTTTAGCAGCCCTCTTGCTAAGGGCTTCCTTGTTAGGAAGTCTCTCAGGCTGACCACCTTTCTTTTGTCCCAGAGCAACCAGATACTGATTCCTGCTTTCCACAAGTGGCTGGAATCTCAGTCTCTCCAGGAATTCTGCCTGTCTTAGCTTTCCAACCCAATAATCACGAGAGTGTCATGCAAGCACCACGAATTGTAGGTTTGTGCTCCCAGAGCAGATCTCCAAAGTTAGGTATTCAGCAGTCCCAAGCCTCCACTCCCTCCCTGCTCGGTTTCTCTTCCTTCCACTGGTGAGCTTGGGTAGGGGAAGGGCTTGGGTCCCACCGGTCCACAGCTTTGGTATGTTACCCTGTTCTCTGAGGTTCTTCTCTTTTCTCCAGGTGTATGCAGTCTGGCTCAGTCCTCTTTCCTGTTGCTCTTTCAGGATTAGTTGTATTAATTATATGTTCATATTAAATGCGGTTTTAGGAGGAAGCCTGTGTCTCACCTCTCACACCGCCATCTTTAATACCCCCCCCATGTTTCCCTTAAAACTCATCCCCACTGAGAGAGGGACCATGGGTTTAGGCATAGTAGGGTGAGAGCCTCCAGAAAAAAAGGCAACACAAGCTAATTACTGTCAGAACAATGTGACAACGTGCAAAGAAGTCCCTATTGAAACTCCGTGTTAAGCATTATGCAAAGTCAGAGTCATACTAATTCTCTAGGATAAAGATACCAGACTAGGAATATAGACATTCTTCTGTGAAATCAATTAAATCACAAAAGGCAACAACCTAGCCTGGAATGTTTGAATGTTCCTCAGACAAAAGTATCTCAGCATGACCTGTGACTTCATTGTGCCAAATGCATCATGACACTGTAAAATTTACCTTAGCCTGCTAAAAGGCCCAGCTTATTTTTAACTGTACCTATATGCTGTGTTTTCTTCTCTAACCCTAATCAAGTAATCCGTAACCTGGGAAAAAGATTAATTTAGTAAGCAAGCCCAGCTACAAACAGCCCAAAAAGTTAGTAAATAAGATTCTTAACATACTCTTTAGCAAACAGACAACAACTCAGCCCACCTTGGGGGCAGGGCAGGTGGTCTTAATTGATATGCTCCCAGAGGGAAGCTGCTATCCTGAGAAAGAATCAGAGCAGCACATTTCTTCTGTTACTCATCAAAAAAGAGCATTCTGAAACCACTCAACAAGCCTGCACCCCCATTACCTTTATCCCCATTCCTGAAAATCCTCAACCATGCATAAAACTCCTAGACAATGCACCACCACAGACTCTCTTGTCCCCTCCTGGCATGAGCCTGGAGCTTTGTCCCCTCACTTTATCTCTAAATAAAAGCTTCTCCCTTTCTCTCCTACCTTGAGTGTTTGCAAAGTTCATTCTTTGGCTCCATGAACAAGAACCCCAGTATCACCACCCCTCTGAGTCACCAACCTTCCTCTTTTTTCTTCGTTATTGTCAGATTGTCAAATATACACTTGTAATTATGTATACACATGCACTGACACATCCACATCTTCTAAGGAGAAATTTTACTTCTCAGAGACTATGATTTTTTTTAATGTTTTATATTTCACTTAATCTAATGCATCCAAAATAGTATTTCAACATGCAATCCATATAAATGATTATGTTTTTCTCGTTCTAACTCTTCAAAATCCAGTGTGTGTTTTATACTTACAACACATTGCAGGTGCTACCATATTTCAGGGGCTCAATGGCTACATCTGACTTGTGGCTACCATGCCAGGCAGCCCGAGTCTAGATGGAATCATCACCGCTATGCATGCAAGTACAAGCCTAAGTCCAGTTAATATCAGCCCAAGAGAGCTAACTCAAAAATAGAGGTTTCATGTATTAGATTCTAGGCATCCCTCTACTTCTCTCAATAGCAGTTTCTGCTCACCCCTAAGTCCATACCAGGCATTTCTTTTTGGAAGTGTAAATATTCTGCTGATTAAATTTGACCTGCAATTGTTTGTTTTTACTGAAAAGCTTTATGGAGATTAATTGGCATACCATAAAAAATTCACACCTTTAAAGTATATAATCCAAAGGCTTTAGGTATATTCACAGAATCATGCAACTATTTTTCCACAATCAATTTAGAACATTTTCATCACCCTATAAAGAAACACAACACCCCTTAGCTGTTACCCTCCACTTCTTCATGTGCCCCAATGCCAGACAACCTCTATAGATTATACTAATCACTACAGATTTGCCTATTCTCAACACTTCATATAAATGGAATCTGGTCTGAAACTGGTTTCTTTCACTTAGTCTAATATTTTCAAGATTTAGCCATATGGTAGCAGGTATCGGTATTCTATTTTCTCATCACTAAATAATTTTCCATTGGATGGATATACTACTTCTTATTTATCCATTTATCAGTCAATGGACATTTGGGTTATTTACACTTATGGCTTTTATGAAGAATGTTGCTATGAATATTTGTGTACAAGTGTTTCTGTAGACATATTTTCTCTTGGGTGTAGACTTAGGTGTAGAATTGCTGCATCATATGGTAACTACATTTGGAAGCCTTTTGAGGCATTCAAGGCTGTTTCCAAAGAAGCTGTACCGGCTTACATTCCCACCAGCAGTGTATAAGGCTTCCAATTTCTCCACATCCTTGTAAGCACTTGTTATTATCTTAATTTTATTATAGCCTTCTTACTGGGAATGATGTGATGTCTCGTGGTTTTAATTGGCATTTCCCTGATGCCTAATGGTGTTGAGCATCTTTTCATACGTAGGCTGGCCATTTGTATATCTTTTTGCAAACTTGTTGAACTTGTTTATCAGTTCTAGTTAGTTTTTTAGTGGATTCCTAAGGATTTTCTACAAACAAGATCAGGTCATCTGCAAAATGTCATCCTCCTCCTTTCCAATAGGGATGCCTCTTATAATATGTGTCTGCCCAATTGCTCTGTCTAGAACTTCCAGTATAATGTTGAATAGAAGTGGTGACACCAGACATCCTCATCTTGTTCTTGATGTTAGGGAGAAAGTTTTGAGTATTTCACCATTAAGTATGATATTAGCTGTAAGTTTTTCGTTGATTTTTTTTACTAGGTTGAGGAAGTTCCCATTACTTCCTAGTTTGTCGAGTGTTTTTTATCAGCAAGAGGTAGAGAATATGGCTTCTCAAGCAATAAGGAAGAAAACAAACAGTGTGACCACAGTCCCCTAGCTTGGGAGGTGCCTCTTGTAGCCGGGTTAATACATCATGGGCAATGGGCAGTGCCCAGTGTTCCTCTGCTTCCTTCCCTCCCTTCTCTCCCCACACCACAATTCCCCTCATCCACTTGACCCTGGATGTCAAATTGTGCCCCATAAAGGGAATGAAAAATGGTATCTTGGATATTTGCCATTTAATTCATTTTCCCTTAACTACTTAAAGTTTGCCAGCCAACATTTGAAACCACCACCTGAGAAATGCCAGGTCAAAGTCAGCCCTGTTCCCAGCTATTTACCTGAAGGGATGTTCCCTCTTTCAGTTTCACAGAATGTTAGCAAGCACCTTTGTACACAATCTTGGTCCAAGTGTTTTACTGTTGCCTCAGGATAAATTCCTGAAAGGAATGAATAGGTTAAAGGACATGCACAATTTTATGCTCTTGATACATACTCACCAAAATGCTCTCCATAAAGTTTGTTCATTGTTATTCATTTGACATTGTTTCATTTTTATTTTCTTGTATTATAAATGTCTTCGATGGGTTTTCAGGTTTATTAGCAGTTAGCATCCTTTACTGAATTACCTGTTCACTTCAGTTGCCTACTCGATCTCAGGGTTATGTGTTTACTATTATATGCTCTCTTTTATGTTACTGACACTACCCCTCCATCAAACTTTTTGCAAACATCTTCCCCCACTGTCTACTTTTTTATTTCATTATCTTTTGAACCAATAAATACAGACATTTTTATATAAATAAGTTGACTTTTTCTTGCAATTACCTTTGTGTGCTAGTAAACCAGGTTACAAAAAAAACCCTGATTTGTAGCACTTACCAATATCTGCAGTGTAAATATTCCCATTACAGCCGATTTTTAGTTATTAAATGACGTTTGTAAAACCCCTAATGTTCAACAGTTGGCTCTCACAAGTCTTTAGATTTTATATGTCAAACTTGCTGAATCAATATAAATCAGTATTTTTTGATCCAAGTCCTAATGACCAGCACTGAATCTCATCTATATTAGAAATTTAAGACTATTTTGCTCCCCCCAAAATAATTACTTGCCAAGTTGATTAGTAAAAGGATGCTTTAATTTGAAAGTATAAAAGTATCTGTAGGTGTGTTTATGTGAATTTTCATGATTATGACAGCTTTAGCCTCACATTAAACGATACAATGCATCAATACATTTGAATTGCCTTTGTTTGGAGACTTTGGGGGCATTAAATCAGGACTTTGACTTGTCTTTGTGGATAATACCCATAAAGTCTATCTGGCGTACTAAGCTCAGTCCTGCAGTATTCACTGAGTCTTCTCTGCACCAGGCCAGTTAACTATTAACCACAGGTTGAAAGGATCAGAACCAGTTCAAAAGCTTTTCTGCTTTGTTTCCCATGTGGTTTCATGACCTTTTGTTTTTGTTGTAAAGACAAACTCTCAACTCTTTTGATCAATTTGGATGTAGCCCAGGAAGCATTAAAAATCTATTTTAATTTTTTTTATTATCCAAGTAATTAATGTTTACTGAAGAAAAATCAGAAAATACAAATAAATAAAAAGAAAGCACTCCAAATTAACAATAACCTCACCATAAAGGGATATAATTTTTGTTATATATAAAACCAATATAGTTTTTGAAGCAATCATGCAGACTTTTTTCTGTATAAATGAACATGCTTTCGGCTTTGATGCTTGCTGCCAAATTGCTGTTCAGAAGGTTTTTACCAAGTGACACACACACCCCCACGTGCATACTCAGATGGCATTATACTTCAGATGGCATTATACTATGCATACTATTTTGTGATCTGCTCTTCTTAATCCATAACACATGATAAATATATTTTTATGTCAGTAAATTTCTATCTACAACTTAATATTGGCTGAATAATATCCTATTTTACTTATAATGTATTTTTTTAACATTTTAATTAACAATGTTTTTCACCAATTTTCTATTGTTGGGCATTTAAGTTGTTTCCAATTTTTCCTATTATAAACAACTCTTTAATAAGAAGCATGTTCATACCTTTCCTTAGGATGCATATGAGTAATTATTTTCTTCATATATATATTCCATGAAGTGGACTGAAACAATGGACATAAATTCATACCATTATTTTCTGCCTTTTCTTCTGTTGCTATGAATGATATGTCTTTCTTATGGTTATTTAATTCAAATTCTAGGTTCCTCATCTGCCATGTAATTCAATAGCCTGCCAACAGTTTCAGTTTCCTTTCCCATCTGTTGGTTCTACTGATTACATAATAAGGTATTGACTGGAACTTTTCCTATGACTTGGGTTCAAAAGAGAGGACAAGGAAGTGTTATATACCCCATATTCTAAAGAGAGCTGCTGACAGTTGGGGCCAAGATATTCCCTCAGGGCATTCTCAAAAACAGCTGAACCAGACAGTGTCATCCCCATCCTGACTTCACCTTCACATTTCCCAGCCATCTAAGGATGCTGAAGAGGGTGGCAAGGGAGCCAACCACATGGGATACCAGTGTTTATGACAGAACATCATAACTTCCAGTAGGCTGTGCCCTGCTTCCTCCCATGTGGAAGGCGACATCCTCCCTTTCCCAAGCTAAAAGGGACATGTCTCTAGAATCACTCATGGAGACTGGACAGGAAGACTAGACACTTCTTTCCACAGGTGGATGCTTGCCTTTTTTTTTATAACTTATTTTGGAATCATTAATCTACAATTACATGTGCAATATTATGCTTATTAAACTACCCCCTTCATCAGGTGCCCCCCACCAACCCCATTACAGTCACTGTCCATCAGTGTAGTGAGATGCTATAGAATCACTACTTGTCTTCTCTGAGTTGTACAGCCCTCCCCATGCCCCCCCAACATTACATCTACTAATCATAATGCCCCTTTTTCCCCCTTGTACCTCCCTTCCCACCCATCCTCCCCAGTCCCTTTCCCTTTGGTAACTGTTAGTCCGTTCTTCGGTTCTGTGAGTCTGCTGCTGTTTTGTTCCTTCAGTTTTTTTCTTTGTTCTTATACTCCACATATGAGTGAAATCATTTGATACTTGTCT
>JAVSCE010008426.1:0-10255 GCA_032199065.1 Smutsia gigantea
TTCACCTTACCTGTCCAGCACTGGGGAAAAGAGGTTTAGTAACTGGAGGCTGTGGAGCAGGAACTGCTGCTGTTGGTGCAGGTGGTCTATTAAGAATACCTGGTGCTGAAACAGCCTGTGCTTGCGTCATCGGCGGGATTCCAGGACGTGGAACAGGAGGTGGCATACCTGTAGAGAGGAAACGTTAGGGAGGAGGGAACCCAGTTGTTGAAACATTTAGTTTGAAACACATATGTTCCCCAAACCTTTGCTGTTAAAATATTCCATATTAAAAATGCTTTTATAGTGTAAGTCACTTATGATTGACTGCCGTACTCAACATGTCCTAAGAATTTAGGCATTTACCCTTTGGAACAATCTTGCTTCAAACGTTCTATTTTCTTTTATCTCCTCAGAATTTTGGTTAAGTTAAAGATACCACTAGAAACCCTGTATGGACAAAGCAGCAATTAAGCTTACTGATATTCCTGATTCAGTAAATTTCTAAATCTGCTATGGCTTACAAATCTAACTTGCTAGGATTAAGCATAAAAAGCAAGGCAAGTGACTGAAGGAGTGTCATGAAGGTCTCTGTGGCACACTTATTTGGCTAACCAAATCCCTTTTCCCACATTACAGGCTAAACAGTCAAGACACTTTATTTCCTAGGCTCCCTTGTAGCTGAGGATCCATTAGCCCTATTTCTGACCACTATATATAAGAAGTTAAGGAGCTTCTGGGAAGTACTTTGCTCCCTAATAAAAGAAAAAGGAGAGCACACTGTTGTTGACACCTGTTCTTGCCAGCGTCATTTTTAACTGAGTGATGTCTGAGGGAGAAAAGCTAAGATTAGCAAAGCAGAAAACATTAAAACCATGGGTTCTTGATATTACCAAGCCACTGCATCTACCTTTCTTCGTGTTAAATGAGATACTAAATGCCTATGCTATTTATATTTAGTATAGTTTGTTTGATTTCTCTATTACTTGCCAGAAGAGGGTCCATTACTCATCTAAAATATTCTTAACAAATTGAACCACTCAAATATATGTATGAGCTTCAGTGTATAGGCTCTGTGATTCATTGACTGCTTTGAAGCCTATTTTTAACATCTACTTCAAAACAAAACAAAACAAAAAAGTGGGGGTCCATCTTAACACTTTTCATAGTAATTTAAGGAAGTCATCAACCTATGGAAAATTCTAACTTACAATGCATCAATGCCCATAAATATACTAATAAAGCATGTCCATCATATTAAAAATGGAATTAACATTTCATACCTGGTGGCATACCAGGCATCAGAGGTGGTATTCCTGGTCCAGGTGGCATCATTCCACCCATTGGCATCATTCTATTAGAAAGCAGATTTCAAGAAACAACTTAAGTTAGTTAACAGTATAAACCATTAAAAAATATTTTGGCTAAAGACTGAAACAATAGATAAAAAGACTTCAGTTTGACCCCTAATATTGAAAGTAATAAAGCTGAAAGAACACACAACACACTAAAACAATCCTATCAAGATAAATCCTCTAAAAACCAGAAAACTCTTGGGTTGACCAGTAAAATGAGGGAAAAAATTAAATCTTTGTTGACAAAACATTTTAATACATTCAAATTCATCGAGAATAAATATTACACTCTCCTACATACATACAAGAGGGCTTCATCTAAAATATAGGTAACCCAAAATCAAAATCACTTTCTGTCTCACTTGGAAAATATCCACACAAAATATAAATAAAAAAGATTTATTTTAGAATTGTCAACATTTTTCAAAAGCAAATACTAAGAAAAACTACCACCAAAATTAAAAGTAATCAAAGTATTCAGGTTGCCTAAATTTTTATTTAGAATTATTTAACAATAAACCATGACTTTAAAAACATAACCTGTATTTATTTTCCTTCCCCTAAAAGAGCTCACCTTTAAATATCAGTGTCCAATTCTCTTAAAAATTCACAAGTTTGTGAATTCTTGACTTAGGACTTTAATCAGAAAATTAGCTTCTCTAAATAGACTTTATTAGAAGAAAATTCAATTACCGTCTATAATTATAAAGCATGTAATTTGTCAAAAGAATATATATTCTTTCTTAAATACCAACCCTTTTTATTAAGTCCCATTACTTTTAGTAGTTTAGGGAAAACAGCTACACATTTAGAGAATTATTTATATGGGTTTACTACTATTTCCTCACAGGTGTTTTATTTCCCTTCTTTAAGAGACCTGTGTCCATCAGCTTGGAAATTTTAGAAGTTTTAGTGAGGAAGGTTAGAGAATTTCTGAAGTCAACTGAATAGATACCATTAAACACACACAAAAAAATGACATTATGATTATACCTCCTGAATTACATTATGAATGAGATGCTTACATGTTTTCACCGCAAAATGACTGGGTGTATTTTCTCTGATGATGCAATCTGTGAAAATGTATGACAAAATCAAAATCTAACTGATTTTCAAAATACAGTGGGAAAGTGTATTGTATACCTCTCACATCCAACAATACTTAAGTCAAAGTGATGGGCACGAGCACCTCATATTCATTTTAGTTCTTGATGATTTGACAAATAAATCATTTACAGAGTTTGCTTCTTGTCACAACTACAACGTGTCATGGACAGTTGTGAATCTAAGAAACTCAGTACAACCAACTACTTCAATTATATCAGATGCAACTGAAGCAGATGGCTGCCTACATACAACCTAATACCCAAATCTACTAAGAGACAAATTTATATTCTTTAAAATTACCGGCAGACCCCTTTATTAGACAAGCTTAATATTTATAAAGCCCATACCTTTTAGAAGCAAAAAAGAAAGAAAGAAAAAGTAACAATTCATAGTAACACCCAAGTTGAAAAAAATCAGTGCTAGGCACAAGCCCACAAGCCAATTAAAAGAATTTTCTTACCCAGGTGGCATGCCTGGCATAACTGGTGGCATTCCTGGCATCAATGGAGGAACACCTGGCATTAATGGAGGTATGCCTTTGAACAAGAATTTCAACAAAACATCACAGATCAATATTTACAGGGTTAGGAGGAGGAACTTAATCTTCTACACAGTATCAATACAGCCCTAAGAATGTTCAATTGTAGGAAACCTTATGTGATACCTGGAGGCATTCCTGGTGCTCCAGGAACTGGTGGTAATCCTGGCTGTGCCATTGGGGGGATATAACCTTGTTGAGGTTGAACAGGCTGTGGTTGAAAGGAAGTTGAAGCTGCAGAGTCATCATCATCATATTCATCAGAGTCATCTTGTTGCTTCTTTTTCTGACTCTCTGCTAAGAAAGTTTTAATCAATTTTCCCCAGAGTAAAAAAAGAAAATTCAGCAAACTTAAGACATTCAGTATTTAAAAAAATTATTTCAGAGCAATTGGCTAATGCATTTTTTTCTTCTCAAAAAAATCAATTAATATTGTTCTTTACTCTTCAAGTGTTTTCAATCTATACTAAGCAAAAAGGTTAACATCCATTCCCTATTCTGACAGGTAAGAAATAATTTTCCTAACTCAGTTTTATTTTTAAAAATAAAACAGCTTTCTATTCCACTTCAAAAGGTAAAACTGTGATAGAGATCTGACTCTCCACAATGCTTTTTCAAAACAAAACATTAGTAACAGCTTCTATCATCTGGATAGTAGCTGGCTGCAAATTCCAAGTCAAATTAACAGTACTACAGAAAAATTGTTAATTTGTGGTTACATAAATCAAAACAATTTTTATTTTCAAAGGACTCAACACTTGCTAATTCCACTTGGAATTCAGTCACAAATAAAAACATAGTGAAATTTTTAATGATCCAAATGGTATTATATATACATACAAATCAAATACACAACCTCAAATGCAAGATGTAAAGAAAAACTAGAACTCAAAATTGGAATTCTGAATAATTCTAACATCTACTATTAAATTTACACTTGAAAATAGTAGGAATGTTCTCATTAGTGAAGCTGTATTAAGAAAAAGCATGTATCTTAGTATTACCTTGTGTTTTTTGTTCAAGAAGTCGTCTTCTTTCATCCATGTCTTTTTCTGGAATACCTTCCATACCATATATTTCCAACTCTATGTCTGTTCTTCCTGGTATTGCATTTGGTACAGCATCTATTGTCTCTTTATGCACCTAACATTAAAAAAAAAAAAAGGAAAGGCAAAAAAACAAACCTCCATCAAATAGACAAAGTGGCTCATAAAAGCCTTTTTTAAAGAGTAACTTCAAATTATTCAGAGACCACTTAGTATAAAGGTTAAGAATGGCTAGTCCTAGAGTTATCTGAATTTAATCCTCAGTTTTGCCACTTACTATTTATGTTGGTTGAGCAAATCACTTATCTCTCTTAAGCCTCTGTTGGAAGCTGGCAGGATGTCTAACACATAAAAATGGCTCAGTAAATGTTATTTCAAGTTTGCCATATTTGAATTACTAGCAATGTCTAACAGTCCTACTCAAATCAACGTTTCAAGTCTGAATAAAGTGTATCAAACAGAAGAATAAATTTTCTAAGAATGGATCTTGAGACAAGCGTGTAGTTACACAGAAGTGACATTTACAATTATCATTACCCATAGCTGAGTTACCCGAGCCACTTAACACTGCCACAATAGTGACCCCGTCACTTTCAATTTATTCAGTAGGTCACAAAAATGAAAAGAGGTTTTACTGTAAAACACATCCCCCCCAACCCCGTATGTTTTTTGCTAATCAAACATTTCCAATGCTCAAATGTGGACGTTTGCCAGTGTGTAAGGTCCCTGCCAATCGAGGTTTCTTCAGCAAAAGTCATTTGACTTAGGCTCAAGTTTTGTCAAAGCTTTTGGCCTAGACTATCAGCACTACCTGGTAACTTACTGGAAATGCAAATTGAGTCCCTCAACCTGAGCCCTATCTCATCAGGAACTCCAGGGTGGGGCTAGCAACCCGTGTTTTTAAGAAGCCTTCAGGTGATTCTGATGCAAGCTCAAGCTAGAGAATTATTGATTTAGGCTAACAACTTGGATACACTTGTCTAAGAAAGACTCAATTTTTCCTCCTCCCAGGACACTTCCACATTAGAACAGAAAGGTAATTAAAGAAAGCTAAGTGTTTTCTTCTTAGAGATGTAGCTCAAAAATTTTAAAGTGACATGGAAAACAAATTCAGAAATTTCTGATTGTAATCTTTAACAGCTTTTCATTGTGATTAAAAAAGATCCATGAATAAAGCTACTCAGCAAGTGACTTAATCACCATTTCCTAAGTATTCTGAATGTTACTATTCTTGAATGCAGATGAAGTCAGTCATGTTATTTAAAGAAATACAATTCCATTCACATACACATTGACTAGTCTTCACGTTTCTAAATAACAGCGAGCGTATACTACAAAAGGCGTTGGAAAGAGGAGAAAAATAACATTTATTAAAAATCCTCCCAGTACAGTACAGCCAGGATTAGGTATCTCAGAATCTTGCATATAGTCAGTATGGTCTGGATTGGAAAGACAGAAGCAGCACTGATGTGAACCATCTCAACTATTAATGTCCTAGAGGTTTATCAAGTATAAAATTGGAGGATGTGTCAGATTTAACTGCCATGCCCATTTCACAAGTTGCTGCAAAACACAGTAAACTACACAGGTATACCTTGCTGTATCGTGCTTCAGATATTACACGGTTTTTTGGGTGGTTGGTTAGTTTGTTTTTACAACAAATTAAAGGTTGTGGCAACCCTGTGTTAAGTCTATCAGCACCATTTTTCCAACAGCATTTGTTCACTTCGTGTAATTTTGGTAATTCTCACAATATAGTAAACTTTTTCATTAGTATTTGTTACAGTGATCTGTTAGCCATGACTCACTGAATGCTCAAATGATGGGTTAGCAATTTTCAGCAAAAAGTATTTTTTAAATTAAGGTATGTATTTTCTGACATAATGCTACTGCCCACTTAATAGACTACAGTATAAACATAACTTTTATATGCACTGGGAAACCAAAAAATTCACTTGGCTTGCTTTATTGCAAATATACTTCATTGCAGTGGTCTGGAACCCAACCCACAAGCTCTTAAGTATGCCTGTATGTATAAATAGAAGCAGTCAATTAAAGCTGTTACTAACAGTTTTTCAACCTCCTTCCAGTTTTCATTTTTCTGCTTTTCTCTATAGCACAACTCCTTGAAAGAATGCCTCTACTTTCTTATTTCTCTTGAAAGCACTGCAACCAGGCTTTCATTCTCATCATACTAGGAAATCTCTCTCGGCAACTGACCAATGTCCTCCATTTTGAGATTAATGCAATCTCAGTCCTCTCCTTATAGGACTTACCACCAGCATTTGACTCAGTTAAATTCCTTGAAACACACTTCATTTGGCACTACTCTTGGTTTTCCTACCTCTTCAATCTCCCTGAGTGGTTTCTTTTAATTTTCTGACTTTTAAGTGCTAGGAGTCCCATAGCGGAGTCCCTGCAGCTTTCTATCTATACTCCCTAAAAGGGAAGGACATCTACTAGTATCATGGCTTAAAATACTGTATACTTCCAAATTTCCATCCCCAACTCCAACCTCTCTGAACTCGTGACCTGTAGATCCAACTTCACCTGGATATCCAATAGGTCTTCTCAAAACTAACACACCCACACTCAAAATTAATATAACACAATCCTGATATCCTCATAGCTAAGCCTGTTCTTCCTGCAGCTTTCCACATGTTAGTATATAGTAACTCATTTTTCACATTGCTTGGGCCAAAACCCAGGTCATCCTTAACTCCTCACTTTCTCTCATATTCTACATCTAACCCATCAGCAAACTCTGATCTGTCACCACTTTTTGCTTGGAATACTCTAGTCTTAGGTGGTCTCACTGCACTATTCTCAACTCTGCGAGTGATCCTTTAAAAGTGTACCAGAGCATGTTATAGCTTTTTTCAAACAGTAAATACAGTAGGGAGGCCTTCTTTATAAAGTGGCACAGTGATGCCCTTTCCCTCTCCTTCAATATAGGATGAATGCTGCTAAAGTCAGAGCCTTTCATATGCTGCTCCCTGGAAGCTCTTCCTCGCTTCCTTTCAGATCTTGGCTCAGGAGTCAGCTTCTCATTAAGAACTTTCCTATTCTGTGACCCTCCCTATACCCTCTACTTAAGTATTAAGTTTTCTCTTATCACCATAAGACAAACTAAGTATTTACACGTTATCTTCCTTTTTATTAGTTTAATATAAATCTATACTCCACAACAGTGATTGTGTTGCACTCACTGCTGCATACTCAGTGCCTAAACAGTGTTTAGCACCATGCTGTCTCATGGGAATGTTTTGTATCTGTACTATCCAACACAACAGTCATCTCCCAGCCACATGTGACTATTGATCACTGGAAATGTGGCTATAGTATGACTGAGGAACTAAAATTTTAATTTAATTTTTATTTTTTTTAAATAGCACATGTAACACTTATCAAGTCTGCACCCCCAGCCCTTAGTCACATTCCTAAAGATTCCTTAGAAGGGGGAACCCCCAACCTTTCGGGGCGCTCCTGAGGTCACCCGCACTTTCTAACTGCATAACCTTTTAACTTTCAACTCTTTTTTTCAACCTTTCAGGGTGCTGCTGAGGTCGCCTGCCCTTTTTCTCTAAGTAACTTTAATAAAACCTTTACTCTGCTTCACTACTGTGTCTCTGTCCTTCAATTCTTTGTTGCAGCAGGGACAAGGACTGAGGAATATACACAACGCTTCCCCTAACATAACTAGTGACTGCCACAGTGGAAAGCTGCGGAACCAGCATGTAACAGACTCAAAATTTTGAATGAATATTAAATTGTTGTTATAGTGACATAATTGGGAGTGAAAAAGACCTGTAAAAACTTATTTTCAAAAATGGGAGGCAACGTTTTGTTTTAATTTACTTTCCTGACTCCTATCAACAGTAATTTCCAACAAATAGGGATTTGATCATTTCACCTCTCTCTAGGGTCCAATTAGGCATAAATTCAGGCAGTCTAGAAATAGCAAAAGCAGAAGAAACGTTGAATGAAAGACATAAAAGTACTTACTAAATCTTTAAAAATAATAAAACTACAAAGCTCTCCCTACCTAGTACTAAAAAGACTCAGAACACCTAGAAATTATTAAATGAAACACAATTGCTACCGTTCCAATGGAAGTCTATGGAATAAACTAAAGCCAGCCGAGCCCAGGCAACAGATTGTTAACAAATCCTTCAAGGGCAGAGTAATGGCAGCTTATCATGTAAATTCTTATGGGTCTGGTCAGCCTGCCCACAAAATTTAAATCACTAATCCTTGTTCTCTTACCCAAATACTGAGGCAATTTTGTGTGTAACTTAAACCTAATTGTCACCAATCTAACCTAGAATGAAAGACACTATCAGTAATTTAAATACTACCAATATAAACTCTTTAAACATTAAAAAAAAATCAACTGCTTATCTACTTGATGCTAAAGAACAGGTTTATTTTTTAAAGCTGACTGGACATCTTATCTTTTGCAAAAAAAAAAAAAATCCTACAGTTGTCAAAGAGAAATTCAAGATTTTTTTTTCATGTTTCCAAACTACAAGGGATCAAAAACTAAATACAGAAGGAAAACCCTTACCTGCATGCAATGTATAGCTAAACCAGGCCCTGTATACAGTTTCTTATGACATATATGGCATTTAAAATGCTTTGCTTTTTGGTGCTGTATAAGGATCTTCTCATCATCAAAATCTCTATTACAATACCTGATCAATACTGTTAAGGTATAAAAAGAGCACAATAATGACACTGCCTATTAAAAAACTTGTCATATGATAATAGAAATAACAAAATACAGGAACAGCTAAAACCAAAGATACTCTATAGAGTCTGACACATAATTTTAATATTTTCAACTTCCTGGAAGCCCATTATCTAATTTATCACCCCTAAATAAACACATCTCAGTAAAGAGCAATAGTTTTGAACTCCTGCATTTAACAGACTTAAATGAAATTAACTTTTATTTTACTCAGTATTTCAGTATTTACAAATGCACATTGTAGACTGTAAGAGTTCAGTGTTAAAAAAAATCCCCCAGTTTATACCAAGATAGAATTTCAAGACAGAATTCATTAATTAGATATAAAAATAAAACTAATCGAAATATTAATTCATTTACATTTAGAATTCAAGAATACATTTAGAATCCAAGAAAAAGTTCATAGTGAATAAGAATGACGCAACCTCTCTTGAACAATCCATGAAGTTGTTTGCAATTTCATACCGATTTATGCAGCCAAGAAAAGTATTTAAAACTCACCGATGAGTTACATTAATACAAGTGAGAATTCTTACCTCACTAGTCTGATTTTCCTGAAGTACATCACAATATTCATAGCCGTTTAACTATAAGTAAACGCAGCTCTGTAACAAACCAATTTAGATACGACGCAGTAAATAAAATCAATTTCAACTTAAAGTGTATTAACGCTTCCAGAAAAAAAATATTAAAAAGACGCCACGTTTTATTAGTAAGAGACTTTTTTTTTTAATCCTACAAAACTAGATACAAGAAACTCCACCCTGTAAGAGAATGTTTCTTGAGGATTAGGGCGCCAGTTAAGAAATACGGAAGCTCGTTCTTCCCCCGCCGCCCTAATTCCCCTACAAAATAAGGCTCCAAATCAGGGTTGGCTAATAGCCTTTACTAAATCACCGACTACACCAAAAACATTAAAAAAATAAAAAAACCCAACAACACACACAGAAAAAGTGGGTGACCGACTCCGGAGGGTCTTCCCTTATCTCCACAGTCAGCGTACTGTACACGAAAAGCGTCCCTTTGTTGAACGGTCACCAAAACGGAGTGCGGCAGAATTGTCCTCAGGGGACACCGTCCTTGGTGGAAGGGTCCAAAGGGACCTCCCTTGTGGGGCAATGCTCACACCAAACCAAGAAACTCCTGAGTCACGGAGTCCCACGACCCACAAATGCCACAGCCTCTCATCCTAGGAACCCCATTTTCCGGGAAACCTTCCCAAGGCTGCCTCCAGCCACCAAGCCACCCACACCGAGGCCTAAATCCCTGACGCTCTCCGCCATAGGCCAAAATCAGGCTTCCCAGTTCCAGTCACCACAGACCGGCGCGGCGCCCCCGCTCGGCCTCGCCTTCAAACCAACAAAGGATATCAGCACCACGGCTTCAGCTGCTTCTTCTTCTTGCGACCCATAACTGCGCCCTACCGACAAAGTAAAAGGGGAGAGAAAACAAGCAGGAAAAAGAGGTAAAAATCGTTGAC
>JAVSCE010008427.1:0-16218 GCA_032199065.1 Smutsia gigantea
TCCCATCTGGTAGTCATGAGCAGACAGGTCAGAGAGAGGGCAGGCTGCGGTGCCCTGCACATGGCACATACACACATGCATGTCTATACCCGCAGCTGGTCTTAGGGTGGAGGAGACAGAGGTGCAGACGGACAAGGGGGGCGCTCAGGAGCATTCTGGAGTGGCCTTGGCAGGGTGGCGATGGGCTGCATGTGGGGTGGGGTGAGTGAGGGGCCGCTGGGCAGGGGTGATGCCCTTACTGGGTGGGGAGACCCTGGAAGACAACCGAGTTTGGAGAAGGGTGAGAAGAAAGTCTCTTCTGGGACACATCCAGTTGGCCTCTTGAGGACACCTGGGGAAGGGGGCAGCTGGCTGGCTGGATGGTTCTAGACTGCTGAACTCAGACAGCCCTCCATAAACCAGCAGGATGAGCACATCCCAGAGCTCCCTGGGACGTAGTCTCGGGCCCCACCCAGACCTTGGAAAGAAGCACCTGCATTTTCCGGAGACCCCCCAGGTGAGAAGGCGCATTTGTCTGAGCAGTGCTGGCCCAGAGCTTCCATGAGGCCCTGCTGCACCACAGGCGAGACCACTGGTACAGGGTCTCCCTGGGGGTAACTCTGTCCCCTGGGCCACCGGGCAATGTCTGGGACACTGCTGGTTGTTACAACTGGAGGGGGGAGACTGCTACTGGCATCTGGTGGGTTGAGGCCAGAGGCGCCTCTCAGCACCCTATGGTGCACAGGACGCCGCATGACAAAGGAAGGCCTGGCCCCCATGTCAATCATCCTGAGGGCAAGAAGCCCTGGGCACTCAGGACAGGGTGTTCAGGCTCTGCCCCGAGCCCCTGACTCCTGGCCTAGGTCTTGCTCCCTTCCCGTACCCTCCCCCAAAAGGCCCCCTCGCAGTCACACAGAAAGGCTGGTGTCAATGAGTCACTTACAGTTTATTTTTGCCTGAAAGTATTTCACATCTCTGAACACAGCTACGTGACAGTGGTACTAACCATCGGGAAAAGCGACGGTGCGAGGGGAAAGGTGGCATGTCTTGACTCTTCTTTTTTTTTGTTTGTTTTAAAATTTTTTTTTGCTTCTGCTTCTTCCTGCACCAGAGTGCTGTAAAGATGGACCAGAGTGGGGAGGATAAAACCAAACAACAGAAAACAACAACAAAAACAAAACACAAAACGAGGCACACTCGCACGCTCACACGAAATAAAACCTGGCACGTAAAAGGAATTAAGACAAACCCAATTTCTTTTTTTTTCTCCTTTTTTAAAAAAATGAGGGCATAGTCGGGGGGTAATAAAGTCTACCTAGCAAAGTATAAAACGACAAAAGCATGGTTTCCATTGAATAAGATTAAATATATATAAAACAATTACATTGATGGGGGGTTAGGTCTGGAGGTGCCGGAGGGGGTGGTATTTGTGCTAAACCAACAGAAAAGGGAGCTTGGGGGAGGGAGGGGACCCAAGTAAACCATAGAGGGGCTGTTCTGTACAGTGAGGGCTTGTTAAGAAAAAGCCTACGATTACGAAAGACATGGAGGTTGGTTTGTCTCGGGGCGGGTGTCAGAACAGAAGGGCGTCTGCGCTGCAGGGGTCACATTCGTGGGGTGGGGGCTGGGCAGTCAGGCTGGAGGAGATGACATCTCTCTCTTCTCCCAAGAGACCATGCAAAGAGGCGGGCATGCAGAGGCGACCACAAGAGGCGAGGATGGCGGGGGGGGGTGGGGGACCACAGGTGGGGGTCAGGCCAGGGACAGAGGCCTCGGGAGGTGGGAGCCCTCCGGGGAGGGGGCGGGCCGGGGAGGACAGGTTAGCACCCACCCCTCCAAACGTGTAAAGGGGGCCGAGAGAAAGCTGGGGCCTCAGAGGAGCGAGACTACAATGTGGGGACCCCACTTCTCCTCCCCCAGCCTGACCCCTGCCCCGCGAGGATGTTGGAGACATCTGGGAATCAGAAACGCACACTGGCAGGCGGGCGGGCAGGGGGGCAGACGGACGGGCAGGGGGGCAGACAGACAGCGGCAGCAGAGCATGAGCATACGGAACCCATGACGACAAAGCGATTAATTTTCCAAGGAGGTTTTTTTTTTTTTTGTCTGTTTGTTTCCTTTAAAAAAATAACAATAATACTACCACTACCCCGACAGCTGACTGGTTTATACAGTACTACGCGCCAGGGGTGGGCGGGGTGGGATGGGTGGGGTCAGAGACTTCATAAATAAGAGGCAGGTCCCAGACCCGCAATTTGTCAACATTTCTTAAATAGGCGCATTATTTAAATCTTATGTACAACGAGAATCACTTTGCATAGCAATGGCGAGGACACAGGACGGTGTGATGACGGGACTGGGTCTTCCTGCCCCCACGCAGGGCTGAGTTCTCAGGAGAGCCTCTGAGGAAGGAGGCTCCCTTCCTCGGCCCGGGAGGCCCCCTGGGATTGTGTGATGGTGGCATTGAGTTGACTTTTCCCATACGGCATTAAACACAAAGGCAAAGAAAATCCACAAGGGGCCCTCCCCGAGCCCCGCCCCCGCCCACCCCCGCCCTGCAGACGCTCCTCTGGCTGCTACGAAGTCCGGTTTAGATCAGGTCAAGGTTTCCGATCATGAAGCTAAAAGAATCAGGAGGGGGCTGGGCGTGCTCGCGGGCCCTCTCCCCAGCCCCTCCCCGCTCCGCCCCCAGAAAGCCTCCCCCGTCCACCTCACAGCCAGGACACAGGTGGTGGGACCCCAGGACCGGCTGCTCTACGGCTATTAGTCAAGAATCGTGTGTTGCGGTTGCAAAGTCCTTCCTGCCAGGCCGGCAGCTTCACCAGGCTTCAGTGTAGCGGACGTCCACCTCCTTCAGATTGGGCAGCTTCGCCTGCGGGGGAAGAAGGGTCTGGTCCCTTCCAGAGCCTGGCTGTGCCCCCGCAGCAGCTGGGGCTCCCAGGCCCCGTGCAGGGTGACCCCAGGGAGAACACAGCGGGCAGCTCTGCCCACCCCAGAGAAAGCGGGCAACAGCCCAGCTCTGCCTCCTCCTGGCCATAGGCCCTGAGGTGGGCGGACCCGGAGCCTGTTTCCTCATCTGTGGAGCGAATCTGAGTCCAGTCGCTGGCTCACAGGACGGGGCTAGGGATTCAATAGCAAACCATGGCAAGTCCGGGCACCCTGTCCAACACCACGTGCGGGCTCTGCGGCTGGCAGCTACTCTCACTTCTGCCACTGCTGAGAGCATTTTCAGTGGTCAGGCAGGGTGAAGGCAGTGGGCCAAAGCCAGCTGCAGGCACCTGGGGGTCAGGACTGCATCAGAGCGATCGCTGGACTACAGGATTCCACCCGCGGTTCCTCAGAGTTCCTTCCCGTTCTCACCCCTGCCACCCAGAGTGCTTCTCTCCTCCTTTCCTGAGCAGTTGGCCATTTCTTACCTGCCTTCCCTGTGCGGAGAGCTGCTAAATGGTCTCCTGCCTTCACCGCCTCCCTCCCCAGCTTTCCCATGTACACGGGCTATGGGATCTTTTACCGCACACACACATACGCACGTTTGCACATGCACACACACAATTCCTCACTGCTCTCCTTGCACAACAGTGCTTAGCGACTCCCTGCTGCCCGGGCAGAGCTTACAAACGGGCCTGCTCTCACCACTGCAGGGTGGTAAAAAAAAAAAAGCTGAAGCCAGCCTTTCAAAATGAGGAGGCTGCACCAGGACAATCTAGGTTCCCAGGTTCTATGGAAAAACGGGAAGATCTGGCTGGACTGGGCAGTGACCTGTGTGGCCTCATCCCCAGGGCAGGCAGCCCCAGACTGCTCCAAGTCCCCACACCTGCACAGAGCCTGGTGTTACTGGCCAGTGGCATCGAGTCAGCACCGTGTCTCCCAATGTGCAGAAGTAACAGCAATAGAAAGTGACTTTTCTTACCATGCCCCTTTCTCTGCATGGTCTGGGGGCATTGAGATCTCTGCTTCTTCAACCTCCCTGGCACAGGGACCCTCAGGGGCAGAGCTAAAATGCCCATTCAGAGTCAGTAGGTCTGGAGGGGGCCCTGGAGCCTGCATTTCCAGTGAGCCCAGGTGAGGCTGACGGTGCTGAGGTTTGAACCTGCTGGGTGGCACTCCGCCCTGGCCCCTTCCTGCGTCCCCTGCACCCATCTTCTGCCTCCCTCTCTGCATGCTCCTCGGGACCCTTTGGACGGCTCTCCCTTCTGGCTTGCCTGGCAAACTCACTTCTCAAGATCTCCTTTCGTAAATGAACGGGGCTGCTGGTCCCCTCCCTGCTGGCCCCAGTCCTGTCCCACCTTGGTCAGCTGCGCTTCCTCTAGGCAGCAGTGAGCCAGCCACATCCTGACACCCCCGTCCCCAGCACCGCCTGGCACACCGTATGTGCTCTGAGGGCACCCGGAGCCTTAGCCAGTGGGCCTCTGGCTAAGAAGGAGGCAGCAGCTGAGAGGAGTATCCCTGCTGGAGGGGGATTCCGCCCAAGTAGCTTCCGGGTGCAGGGTGCCATCCGGCTGCCTGGCCTTGCCCTTCCATCATACGGCACTGGCTCTCTGTGCCCGACCCACTCCTTCCGGGGTAACGGGGTCTAGGGCGACGGGGCAACAGAGACTGTTGAGGGCCCAGCCCAGCCCCTCCAATCCTCCAAGACGTGCTTTTCCACAAAAAAAATGTGCCCCTTCCCCACTCAGACTCTCTTTCCTCATTTTATCTTGCCGACCTAGCGGAGGCTGCAGTCCAGGCTCCTGACCTGCTATATGGCATCAGCCCTGTCAGTGTTTCCCCTGCTTCTGCCATCGCTCACATTCCCTTTCAGAAAATCCATCTTCCATGAAACAGCTACAACCAGCTTCTGAAAGCCTAACTCATCACCCTGCTTAGAGCCTCTGAACACTTTCTATTGAACTTGGATGAAATCCAGAGCCCTTTAATGACCTACGAGGGCTTATTCAGTCTGGTGCAGTCTGTTCTCTTTCTAGTCACACTCACTACACAGTCAGTGTGTGACGACCCCTCTGCCACAGGACCTTTGCACTTGTTCTTGCATCCTCGGCTTCTTATCTTTTGGGTCTCAGCTCATGCGGCCTCAACTTCAAAGGGACTATCCCTGATCACACCCTGCCAAACAGGTCCTCCCTGTTTCCAATCTACCATTCCCTGCCGGCCTCCTCTTTATCACTTCTCTCAACCTGCCATTATTTTAGTTGTTGGCCTATCTGCTGGTGTAATAGCCTTTCTGCTGGAGAATAAGCTCCATGGGGGCAAAGCACCAGTTCTACTTGTTGGCTGGAGGATGGGAGGGGGAAGGAATTACCTTCAGATCTTCGTAGGTGTCAGCTGAGAGCTTGGTGCTGTTCATATTTAAACTGCAGAGACTCTTCATGGCTGTACAAGGACACACAGACACAGCCATTAGGTCAGTGAGACCCCACAAGGGGCAGCTGCAGGAATGGGATGATCAAGCTGGGGGGGGGCGGGGGGACTGACTGTACTGACCAAGGCTGTTGTTTAGGAAACAGAGGAGAGGAGGTGGAATTTCAGAGGCACACCACAGGGCTGCTAGGTACAGAAAGTCTATTTCAGGCTAGTCTGAATCGGGCCCATGCTCTTTCCTGGCGCTCTCAGCCTCCCTCCCTTCTGGTCCCTCTGTTGTGTCCCTCCACTGCCTGTTCCCAAAATGTTCCTTCCCAAAGCTTGCCTGCCCCAGCACAGACCAGCCCCAGTGGACGAGGCCTAGCCCTCCCTGCAAGGGAACCCTGGAAGCTCTCCCAGGAAGATCTGACTCCGGCCCCAGCTTCCCAAAAGCAGGCCTCAGTCTGATTTGCATCAGGAGCCCCACGGAAAGTCTGTGGGAGACGCAATGCCCCGTCCCCTCTGGAGGCACTCAGCGGGGGCTGGAGCAGGGCCCAGGAACCTGCACTGTCACCCAGGGCCCCCGCCCCACTGGGCGACCGTGTGCCCAAGGAGCACCTTGGCGGAGAGGTGGCTCCACACCTTAGTCCCTCTGCCCTCTGTTAGCCCTGTCACCTGCCCCCACCCCTCCCAAGCCGTCCAGAATTTGCCAACGAGCTTGCAGGAGTCACGGCCCCTGCCAGCATGCCTCCCCCTCGGCCGGTTCCTATGTATGTGTCACACTCAGATCTGGTCACCTCCAAGGGAAGCCTTCCTTGATTCCTCCCAGCTGAGACACACAGCCTCTTGTTTAAACCAACGGATCTGAAAATGGGAAATGCAGATTCCCAGGCGGAGCATCACCCAACATTTTATTTAGCAGGTTAGGGCTGGGGGACAGGACTGGCATTCCTGAGCGCGCTGTGGCTCCTTCTATTAGGGCAGCACTTCTCCAACTTTAACGTGCATTTTGGTAAAATGTGGTCTGAGTCGGCAGCTCCGAGACAGCTCCCAAGAGGAGGCAGCTGCCGGCAGGCCTGCGCGGCAGGAGTGTCCTGGAGCACTTGACTTCAGCTCAGTCCCTCTGACAAGTACCTGCAGGGTGCCGGCTGGGCCTTATTCATTTTTTTTCTCTTTCCTTAAGAATATAAGCTCCCTGAGGGCAGGGACATCTCCCTGAGCATCTCACAGTAGGTGCTCAATGAACACTGGTGAGCACATGGCACAGTGCCTAGTGCCGCCTGCTGAGCGATGGATGGTGCGTAAAGGGGCCCCACCCGCCCTGGCAGCCCCCTCGGCACTCACAGCTGAGGGCCAGCAGGCCAGCATCGGTGACAGGCGTCTCGCACAGGTTCAGCACCTGGAGCATGGTGAGGTGTTCTGACAGGAGCCGCAGGCCAGCATCTCCAAACTGTGGGGCACAGAACCTTTCAGCCCAGAGACTGGCTCTGGCCTCCCCAAGGCACCCCAGGGAGAACAACCCTGAGGCTAGGGCACCGGTACAGAGGGGAGGGGACAAAGCCTGGCCCCGAGGCTGAGAGCCCTTTAAGCCTCAGGGTCTGAGCTGCTGTCACTTCTTTCCAAAGACTCAAATGTCTCTCCTGACCCGGGTTCAAATCCAGCTTCTGCTGGTGGGAGATGGGCCAGGCAAGGGCCCTCCCTGGGAGTTGGTTTTGCCATCTGTCAAAGAGGGCTTTGAACTCAGGGACTCTGGCTACGAGTGGGAGCCCAGGCAGTGTCTGGGGTGGAGGCAGTGGGATGGGGGCAGTGGGATGGATGAGTGCAGCGGGATGGGGGCAGTGGGATGGGGGCAGTGGGATGGGCACCACGGGATGGGGGCAGTGGGATGGGCACCACGGGATGGGGGCAGTGGGATGGGCACCACGGGATGGGGGCAGTGGGATGGGGGCAGCAGGATGGGGGCAGTGGGATGGGCACCACGGGATGGGGCCAGTGGGATGGATGAGCGCAGCGGGATGGGGGCAGTGGGATGGATGAGTGCAGCGGGATGGGGGCAGTGGGATGGGCACCACGGGATGGGGGCAGTGGGATGGGGAGGGCTGGGCCCAGAACACAGACTCCTGGGAACACCCTGGCCTCTCTGGGACGAGGGTGATGGAGGAGCCCACATGCACTGATCAACGCGACGTGTCCAACAGCCCTGTCTGTACTGAGCACGGCAGCAAGCCCTGGTGCGCTGTGGCCATCACGGCGCAGACCCACAAGCTGCCTGCACTCCCTGGGCAGGAGCGGGAGGCCCAGCTCCACACCCCTGCCCTGCCTTTCAGTGCCAGGCACGTCCCTGCCCTGGGCCTCAGCAGCTCCAACTGTGAGACGGGCCTTGGGCTTCAGGAGGTCCTGAACCCCCTCTGGCCTGGAGGAAGTGGGCGCTGAGCTAGAGTGGGTATGGTAATTGAGTGACTGGACCTGCAGCTCTGGGCAGAAAGGCTGGCCATGGAGAAGGGGGCGGGGCAGGGGGAAGGTACAGGCTTGGGGGGAAAAGGGAGGGCAAGGGGCAGGAAAGACGGGGCAGGGATGGGGGGCAGTTAAGCAGGGTGCAGGCAGGAAGGGCTGGGCAGGGAGCGGGGAGGAGAGTACAGAGGAGCAGAGATGAGTGCAGGGGAAAGGGAGTGGGGCATGAGCAGGAAGCAGGGCGTAGAGAGGAGGGGCAGGGGGGCAAGGTACAGAGGAGAAGAGAGAAGGGTGCAGGGGGACAGGGAGGGAGGCCGGAGGGGGGCAGGGAGCCGGGCAGGCAGGCCATACCTGAGTGGACCACAGGTTCAGCTGCTTGAGAGAAGGCAGTTTGATGAGGTGCTCAGCGCAGGCACTGGTTACATTGGTGAAGGCCAGACTGAGGTTCTCCAGGTTTCCGAAGGAGCCGGAGCTCAGCAGACGAGCCAAGTCGGCATCCTGCAAACAGACGGGCAGGTGAGGTCTCAGAGGAGGCCTCGGGCTGCCCGGAGCTCCCTGAGACCCTGAGCCTTCCTCTCAACTCTCCCCGCCTCTTCCTCTTGGCCGCCAGAGAGCTGCAGCTGGGGTGATGGCCTGGCTTGGCGCACCCAGGGGGTGTCAAGGAGGGAGGGGCTGCCTCCATGTCCCCACAGGTGGCAGCTGCTAGGCGGCGGAGAAAGCCTTCGCAGGGCTGTGACTCACCCCAAGTCATCAGCTGGGGTGGACCAGGGCCACGTCCCTCTCCCAGACGTGTGTGTGTGTGCGCGCGCGTGCCCAGCTGCCTCACTCTCCCAGCTAGCAGCTTGTGCCCATTCCCTCGCTCTAAGGCCTGTGGAGATCAACTAAAGTGTGAGCTCTAGACTGTGAAGTCGTGCAGGGTGCTACCCACTTTCCCTTCCATCTCAGTCATAGAATACTTTGAGTTTTAGCTGCCACCTGGCTGCCCTAAATTAAGGCTAATTTCCCAGCTAGCTATGGCCACATGCTAAATCGGGACAGTGGTACAGAGGTAGATGTCTTCAGTAACCTTCTAGGAAGGTCCTTAAAGGGAAGAGGCATGTTCCTGCATCCTACTGGCTTGAAGACAAGATGGCCAGAGCTTGAGCAGCCTTTGTGGACCATGAGGTGGGAGCCACATGCCAAGAACAGTGCGGTAGCAAGACAAAAGCGAAGATCCCTGAAGACCTTGTAAAATGAGAATGGAAAGAGGCACCAAGCTCACAGCACTGTGGGATAAAAGGAAGTAATGGCCCAGTACTTGGTCCATTAACGCTTACTGTATAGAGTAGCTGTTACTGTCATTATAATCATTAACCGGTGACGCAGCAACATCAACAAGAATCTCGATCCCATTTGGTTCCCTGCAGCCTGGTTCCCTCCTGAAAAATCTGGCCTGTCAGGTATTACGGGTCCTCGTTCACCACTGCCCCCATCACCTCCGACAGGCGCGGCCTGCCCTGCCCCATCAGGGGGACTAAAGCCCCCTCTCTCCACCCTGCCCGGAAGGGGAATGGGACCAACTTACTGTGGACTTGGAGGGCAGTGTTAGCCTGGTGGGTCCGCCTTTCCTTTGCTGCAACAGAAACCAGACTGATTACAACCCATTCATGTCCCGGGGCTTCCACCCTGCACCCCACCTCTGTTAATACCACCCTTGGCACCATTTTTACTTCCTGGTGGTAGAAGGCAACATGGTGGTCTTGGGCTTAGGCGCAGACCCTGAGACGAGGTTTGAGTGCAGGTGGCTTACTGGAGAGGTGACATCAAGAGACGTCAGCAGGGGAGAGGGGAAGTGAGACTGTGCCTGCTCCTAAGGGAAGAGGTGCTATCGACCCCACTGCCACGGGGGCCTTGCGGAGTGGGGGAGAAGTCATGCTGCAGAGATGTCCCACCTGAGGGGCCAGGGAGCTGGAGTATCTATACACCCTCTCCCCTTAGTCACGGGCAGAGAGCCGCCCTAGGAGACCAGGGGGCGGGAATTTTCGACCATTTCCGCCCTGCTGTGCATGTGGACAGAGAAAGCCCTTTGGCCACAAGGTGTGGGTGCTGGCATTTGGAAGTCAAGCCCCCGAGCACTGGAACAAGGGCACAGACAATGATGCCGTGCATGACTCTGGGATGACAGGATGCAGGCCTGGCCCGGCCCTGCATGAGCTGTGTGGCTCCAGGCCACTGACTGGGTCACCTCTTTGAGTGACAGAGGCCCACGCAGGCGCGATGACCCTGGGCTCGGCCCGCTACACCCCGCTGCGCTCAGCTGGCCTGGCCAGGGCCAGTGGGACTCACCAGCTCCTTCAGCTCCCGCTGCCGGTCGCAGAGCTGCTCGTACATGCGCTTGCCCACGCTGGTGCTCTCCAGAGTTGAGATGATCTGCAGCTGGGTGTCGTTGTTGTCGATGATGTTGTATTCCAGCATTAAGCACAGAATCTGCCCAGCAGCCGGGGGCACGTGTTACCACTGGCCCCCGAAAGGGCATCTACGGACAAGCTCCATGCATCCCGCATGTGAACATCTGAACATGGGCAACCCTGCTCTGCCCTTTACATTTCTGGCTGTGAGATATTGGGCAAGTCACCCACCCCAGCTTCCCCTCTGCCCAGTGGGGACACTAATGTACACCCAGCAGAGCACGGAGCAGGCTCTTGGTAAATACATGTAGGGATGATAGCCACCCGGCCCCAGAGGGTTGGCAGAGTCCCAAAGACAGGACACCTCTTTGCATCCTAGTTCTTCCCTGGTGCGTGGCACACCGTAGGTGTTCAGGACATGCTTGCGGAACTGAACTGAAGCCTCCAGGGCACATCTGCCTCCTTGGCAGGGCTTCAGGCAGCTCCCTAGGCTCTCTGTCCTTCCTGGTCCCTGTTGCCTGGGACCAACACGCCAGCAGCCCTGCCTCAAGATCCCCTTTCTGACGACTTTTTTCCCTGACCAAGGACAGCACACCCAGCCCTCACCTCGCGGCCTGCCTGCCACCTGTCCTGTGGGCATCCCTCTCCAGAAAGTCCCCCTCATGACGCAGTGAGGACCAGCATTCGGACGAACCCCCTAGCTCATCAGGGCCTTCGGGGACTTGCTGGGCTCTTCCTGCACATCCACCTGTGTCCCAAGCCTCTCGCCCCCTTGACTCGCCGTGTTCGAGCCACCCTGGCCTCTCCCAGGTACAGGTCTTGGCGTGTGCGGCCTGAGGCCTGGCCTGCCTTGCACCTGCCCCCCTGCTGATGCCTCCTCCGTCCTGGACTCCCACCCTCACTATCACACTGGCACGGGATGCTCTGTGGGCCAAATTCTTTGACACCCTTCTTGCTGAGAGGTGGAGTCTAACTGCTCTCCCCTTGACTACAGGCTGGCCGTGGTGACTTCCTTCTAGTGGGTACGATGGGGAGGAAGTGATGTTAGCTTCTGCCCGGTCTCTTTTTGGATGGCGGCTCTGGGAGCCTCAGGTTTCTGGGGACTTTTGGGGAGATGGAGACGAGCAGGTGAGAGGTGATGTGAAGGGCTCCTTGGTGTGTGGGAATGCTACAACCCCAAGGCCACTCCAGCCTCCCCAAGGGACCCCAAGTGAGAGCTGGTCAGCGGAGCCCAGTCACCCCAGATCGGTGTGCAAAGTAAATATTGTTTTAGGTACCCATTTGCGGGTGATCTTCTGCAGCAATAGACAAATGGAACAAAACTCTTTCCTGATCTCTTGGACCAACACAGATCACAAGTGACATTAACAGATTGTCTGGGGAGTGCTGGCGCCCCCACAGGGCTTGGGAGGCTGGGAGGGCCCCTGCGTGCCCCCTGGGCTCCTGCAGGATGCTCAATCAACAGGGACAAAGGACCAAGTGGGAGCAGCCTCACCAGGCACCCAGTCCAGCTCCTTACCTCGATCATAGTTTGGTTCCCCCTCAGTGCCAGGAGCATGCAGGGTCCCAGCTTGTTTTCTGCCAGGGACAGCAGGAATTTTTTGGTCTTGTAACAAGAGCCCATGAGGATGTGCACCTGTGAGGGAAGATGGCAGGTGAAGGGCAGTGACCACTATGGGGCCAAGGCTGTGGTGCCCGCCGCTAGCAGGCCAGAAGGATTTGGAAACCAGAACACCCACCCCACCTCCCCATCTGGACACTAAATCCGAAACGGTCACCAGCCCCTTCCCCCCCCGTCCCCCTCCTCCCTCCCCCCCCGCTCCCTGATGCATCTAACATGGACGGGCCTTGGGAACTCTGTGGTGAGCGCACTAGGCCAGGCACAAAACGTCAAATTCTGTGGGATTCCACTCACGTGAGGTTGCTAAGAGCAGCCAGACATATAGGGACAGAAAGCAGAATGGTGGGCCCCAGGGCTGGGGGTGGGGTGGGCAGACAGTGGGGACAGTTTCCATTTGGGAAGATGAAAAGCTCTGCAGACAGATGGTGGTGATGTTCGTAGGACAGTGTGAATGTACTTAAGCCACTGAACTACACCCTTAAAAATGGTCAAGATAATAAAATTTATGTTATATATATTTCACCCTCCCTCTCCTTACCACGTACACACCCCAAAGCCCCCCTCCCCTGCTCCTTTCAGGACTCTGATAATATTTGACCCTTTGGGGTCTCAGCACTGGTGAACCTGGTGGAAACTTCTGGGCAGCCCTTCTCAGAGGTGCCCCAGCCTCACACTTGGGACGGGGAATGGCATGGAGACCACCTTCCCATTTCCAAGCCCTCTGTGAGCTCCGAAGGTATTCTGAGTGCTACCTGGCCCTGAAATACGAGAACTGGCAAATTCTACCCCATCTTGCCTTACACGTGGGACAGCCATTAAGAAATGCATGTTGCTCTCATGTCCTCTGTGGCTGGAGGCAGAAGCTGAATCAAGAGGACCTCTTCCAGGCCATGTGTCTCCAAGGATATGACACATTGCTGCCTGCTTCCTGCCCCATGTGTTTTTTTCTACCCCATCATTAACAACTCGGGCACACAAATGCAACCATTCAGCTGGGGAGATGCCAGTTCCTGAGTTCTCTCCCACTGCACCCCTGCCTCGATGGGTGGGGGGGCCACCCGGCATTGCCATGGGGAAGCTGTGACATTAGAAGAACCCCCATTAGAGGTGAGAAAGAGGTGACGCGTGCAGGCAGGCAGGGGCCGGCATTTCCAGGATGCACAGGGCAATCTAAAGGGACACAGCGGGTGGCGGGGAGAGTGGAGAGCAAGCGAGTAGGGGAAAGGACCTAAAAATAAGCCCAGTTCAAGAAAAGTCCCAGAGGCAGTGCCTGGAGCTGCGGTCCCTGCACGAGCATCGCTGCTGAGTTCACCGCGGAGAGCTTTGTGAGCAGCTCCCCCTGCTGAACTGGCTGCCCTGCAGAGACAAGAACCACCACAGCCGTGATGTCCAAGCACGGGGCCAGCGTGGCTGGGCGCCTCGCCTCCGTTACCAGGAGCGACGTTACGAGGAGCGATGGCCGCAGTGGTCCCAGGAAACTAAAACACTCTGTATTTTACTGACTGGGAAACCGAAGCCCAGAGAGGCAAGTAAGAAGCCCGGGGCCATCAAGCTGCTACATAGCAGAGCTGGGGTCTGACCAGGTCTGGCTGATGTCATGCTGCCTCCTGTTTGGGAATGTGTGTGATCACAGAACAGAGTTTGTGTTGTGAGCAAGCAGTGAAGTCAAGGTCGCCAGTCGCCTGGAGGAGCACCTGCCCTTGAGGAGGGGCGTCTGGGTCTCCTTTCCAGAGACGGACACCGCAGAAGAGGGGCCTGGGTCTGGACAGTGTGGTCCAGGGCCAGTGGAGGGACTTGGGGTTGAAGGCCTGTGTGACCTCAGGCAAGCCACAGCACCTCTCTGGGTCTGCCTCAGTGGAGGTGTAGATCAGGGATGGAGTTTTGCAAAGATTAAGAGACAGTGCACGCGTGTGTTCGACACAGGGCCTGGCAGAGAGCAGGTCGGGAAATCACCACAGGTGCAGCTACTGGTTTCGTGACCTCAGACCTCTCATCTGCAACAAGGATCTCATGGCAAGGATCAGATGCGCTGGTAGACCCGCCGTGCCCTCTAACACCTGTGCACGTTAAGGGCTCAGAACGTAACATGGTCACTACAATTAATTGTGAGCTCCAGCAGTTAGCCTAGGTCTTCAGCTGCCTCATCTGTAAAATGGGGTAATAGTTAAGTGCCATCTCCTCCCAGAGCTGAGTAGGGGCAGGAATTTCAGGTCCCCAGCTCATGCCTGCTCAGGTAAGGGGTGAGAAAGTGACACTGGTGGTGGTCACTGTCACCAGTTTCATCATCAGCTTCATTTTAGCCTGGACATTCCCAGGCTGGGTAGCTCTTCCACTAGCCGGGAGAGCCGGCCAGTGCGCCCGCAAGCCCGCTGGGGGCCTCGCCCACCTACCATGCTGGCGAAAAGCTCCCCGTCATCATCGCAGGCCACCCCTCCGGGGCTGTAGAGCTGAAACCAGCCGTCTTTGCCAGCCCGCACGCTCAGCAGGCACGAGTGGACCTGCACAGAGGAGAGGGCACATGGGTCAGCTCCTCACAGACCCACAATACACACATGCAAATGGGAAAGGCTCGGTCAAGTCCCAGTGGGGACCTGTTGAACTTTGTTTAGTCCAGTGACTCCCAGCCCTCTACTAAGTTCCACGGAAGGTGTTTTGGGAAGAACTGTGGTACCCACAAACTGGGGAACTCCAGCCACCAGCCACCAGCTCCGCAGGATGGAGCACAGGCCCAGTTTGGCTGGCTGCCCCGAATAAAAGCAAGTCTGTGGTCAAATCTGGGGAGACAGGCTCAAAGCAAGCGCCGACTCAGCTCCACCCCTCTTCCCCCTGTGGCTTTTTTGGGAGCAGGGGGCATTTCTTTCTTCCCCCTTCCCCGTTCTATGTCTCTAACTCTTTCTGGGTCTCTTGCTCTCTGCCCTCCTCTCTCGGCCTCTGGCCCCACTCACTCTTCGGGTTTCTGCTCTCCCCTTACTGACCCTCCTCTCGGGCGTCTGCCTTCCTCCCTCCCGCTTCCCGGCTTCCCCCTCATGGGCCCCAGCTCCCTTCCTGCGTCTCTGTCTCACTAATCTCTCTCTGGGACTCTGTATCCCCCCTCATGAGGCCTCATCCAGGGCAGGGGCGACGTCAGTGCTCCACGCATGGCTCTCCCCATTCCCCGGACCCTCAACCTCCTTCCCAGAGCTCTGTGCCGGTGTGCACGTGTGCGTGTGTGCAAACACGTGTGCACGTGCGTGTTTGGGAGGTATTCCACATCCACCCAGGCCCCAGCTGTAATTGCAGAGGAAGGGAGAGAGACAAAGGCCTTTGTTTCTGATCCTCCTCCCTGTCCTCAGAAGAAAGCTGAGCCAGTGCCCCTTCGCTTCCTTCAGGAATGAAGGACAGTTTGCTGCCAAGAGTCACTTACTCACAGATATTCAACTGATCACCACCCACACAAAGCAAACAGAAAACAGGCGGTGGGGCTTGGATTTTTCCCTCTGAGTTGGAAGAATAGCAAATGTCAACTTGTCAAAAAAATAAAGAATGAAGCGTCTAAAGCACAATTCACCGACTACAGCAAAGAATTTACAAGAAAACAACTTTGGCTTCATTTAAGAGGAAGAAGAGGGGAGAGAGAGAGAAGAGTGAGGAGGGAGACCGGACAGAGGCGAAGAGACACGGGGGAGAAAACCAGCGAGGGGAGGAACAGGGGCTGTGGGCGAGGCCCCCGGAGGGCGAGGCTGGGAAATCTCCCTCTGGGCACTTGGCTCCGCCTCTCCCCTCTGGGAAGCACCTGGCACCACTTTTATTCAACTTCAAAGTTTGTGTCTGAAATAAAGGCTCACTTTCCAGGGGAATTCTGAGAATCTGTCCTCACGTGTGGTGAGGAACAGCTTAGTTTTAAGACAAATGGAGACTATCACAGGTCCCTGGCAGTTTAAAAGCTCCCTGTCTACCATTTCTGCTTTTGTAATCAGCGTTTGTAATGAGGAACACTTTGGTAATCAGGGTCTAGAATCATGGTGCTGTAGAGCACGATCCTTCTAGAACTAGGTTTTGCAGGGTGGCTTGCAGAGAAATATTCCAGTTCCATCAAGAATAACTCCCTGCCTCCTTTCCCACCCTTATCCTCCTGCTCTGCTGGGGCTGACTGAGCCCACCAGGTCTGTCCCTGCCTGAAGCCAGATTCCGTCCCATCCCAGAACCCAGGGGCCTGGAGAAGGCGGTGAGCTCCTGGGGCCAGGCAGTGTTCTGCTCAGCTCTGCTGCCCGCCACAGCCAGGTGCCAGTTGTATGTACCGGGTTCAAGACTTGGGGATGTGACTCAAATCTGGCAGGAGGGTAATCCTGATGTAAAAATGGGGATAGTATTAGAGCAGCCAGAGAGTTGGTGTGAGGCTTAAACGGGAAGACACAGTGCCTGGTGTGGGGCGAGCTCTGATTACAGCCGGCGACTCTCATCACG
>JAVSCE010008428.1:0-25745 GCA_032199065.1 Smutsia gigantea
CAAAGCCACATATGTTGCATAATGCCTCAAAAAGCCCCAAAATATGAGTGGCACCTACTTAATACTCTCTAAGCTATTTAACAGGTCGTAAAATGATGTTTGGGTTTTGATTTGCATGAAATGAATTCAAACAGTTTTTTTTATATCCAGCCATTTTTTAAAATGAGATTCAGCATACATCTAATTTTATTTCAATATAAGGAACTGAAGTAAGGTGTTCCAGGTTAAGAGGTTAAACTTTTGTCTTTTAATAGCAATGACAGTAAGTTTATTCAAGATCTTTTAAGTGAAATTCCACATATAAGAACTAAGAACAAAATGTATGCTTTTACTGTTCACATATTTGAGCCTCATAGACACATTTGCTACAAAGATTTTCCTTGCATTTACTTCTGGTAATCACTGACAAACCCACAGTAAATAGGTTACTGAGTATTAAAGGAGAGTGTTAATTAGCTAGTATCTCCTTGATATTTTTTGGCATAGGAGCAGACTGATTTTCTTTTTTTTTTTTTAGTTCTTCTATTTAGCAATGTTGATGTTCTAAGAAGACATATTCCTGTAATTTACATGGGAATATTACACAGAGCCTTCCAAGCAAATTCTACCTTGGCTTGCAATTCTATTTTTCCCCCTCTAACTTGAGACAAATGTCAGGCATTAAAAAAAAAGGGGAATTAACAAAGGTCCTAACCCCAAAGGGGAGTTGGCACATGTGATTATAAGAAGTCCAAATTCAAGTGGTTAAGTGCCAGTTTAAGTAGAAATTTTAAAATATTCCTAATCAGCACACTTTTTTTAGAATGCTTCCCATTATCAACATATCAATTTCATTACTCTCCTCTTCCTTTTTCCAAGTTTTGTAAAAGGATTACTCAAAATTCCACACAGAGAGGACTCACTCCCTGCTACGCATTTCTATACCTGTCAGCACTTAGCATTTTTCCTATTGTTTTCAACTACTAGTGAACTGCTTTACACGTGCATGTACATGCCCTTCCACATACAAACAACAGACACTCTCTGAGGGTAGCATCTTTGCTCTCTTCTATCCACACACTGCTAACTCCACAGCTCTGTACCCAACTTACCTCGTAGTCCATGTCTTCAGGTGAGCTAAAAATTACTGAGTCACCAATCTCAGCAATAATATTTTTCTTAAAACCACACTAAACTTCTGAGCTACAGTGTACAAAAAAAAATTATGCTAATCTGTCTTTTGCATTACAAGCTTCCAATTCTGATTTGTAGACCTTCCATTCTAGGCAGGTGACGCTAGATTAAGAGTCAAATGAGATGGGTTGTAGATTCCTCATCACCACAAATTAGCAGAGTGACATTGGTTAAGTCATCTCAGGTCTTGTGTTTTGTAGGTGACTGGAAAGAGGATAACTCTCAAAGCAAAGGCGCTTCCCGCCTGGATGAAATAAAACGCTTTTCCTTCTTCAAGTAAGTGGATGTGAAGACTATTTATACTATATGGCCATGTTAACAGCAATTAAAAAAACAAACACACAAAATCCCTAGTGGCCCAATCTATATTAAAAAATAATCCTAACTATATGTTGAATCAAAGGTAAATGAATAACTGAGCTTCTAACCCACTGATGCATATATAAAAGGAAGAGTGAGTCAAGAGAAAATAGGTTCATTTTTAGAAAAATGGAAGGAACAAAGAAAGGTAAAAGACACTTAAGTTTTTTAATGTTTTTAGTCAGTCCTTCCTTTCAAGTTTTTTTGTTCGTTTTTTTTATTTTATAATGAGATGTTTTAGGAGAAAAGATGGAAGACACATTGTTTGGGTGTTTTCTTAGACAGCCTTTCCTATCCATTAAAAAAAGAAGAAAAAAAAGAGGAAATGTCTCAGTAAATTGAAACATCATCTTTCAAGACTGGGATGTTCAAACATAAGAACCCAAATATGCAAGTAGGAAAAGGGAAACAAAAATGTTGTCTGGCACATAGCAAGGAACCAATACAAATCAGTTCCAGATACAGACACACACAAATGTGGCCAACTGATTTTTCACAAAGGTGCAAAAGTATTTCAATGGAGACAAGACAGTCTTCTAACAAATGCAGCTGGAAAAAATGGACATCCATATGCAAAAAATTGAAAAAAAAATCAACCTAAACCTCAAATAAAAATCAACTCAAAATGGATCACAGTTGAAAATCTCAAACATGAAACTATAAACTTTTAGAAGAAAGCCTTAGTGACTTTGGATTAGGCAGAGTTCTTAGACATGTCACCAAATTACTCACAAATAACATAAGTGACAAGGCCTAGTGTCCCAAACATGCAAAAACTTTCAAAACACTACATACAATAAAAAAAAACCTAATTAAGAAATGGGCAAAAGACCTGAAAAGATATCTCACCAAAGATACCATAAGGATGGAAAATTAGCACATGAAAACATGTTCAATATCATTAGCCATTAGGGAAATGAAAATTAAAACCATTATGGGAGATGATTACACACCTGAGAATAGCTAAAATCCTGCCAAAACCAGACGCTTACAAGGACTCAGCATACATTATTGGTGGGAATGCAAACTGGTACAGTACCTATGGAAAAGAGTTTGGCAGTTTCTTATAGAGTTACAAAGAGCTTACCATATGACCTAGAAATCCCATCCCTGACTACCCATCCTAGAGAAATGAAAATTTATGTTCACACAAAAACCTGCCACAAATATTTATAATTTTCTTCATAATGGCCAAACTAGAAAGAATTCAACTGTCCTTTAATGGGTGAATGGATAAACAAACTGTGATATACCCAAACAATGCAATAATTAAAAGGAGCAAACTATCCATGCAATGATTGAGCTGAATCTCAAAGGCATTATGCTGAGTGATAGAAACTAGTCTCCAAAGCTTGTATATTATATGATTCCATTTAAATAACATTCTTACAAAGAAAAAGGTACAGAGATGGAGAACAGATCAGTCAGTCATTGCCAGGGGTCAAAAGTAGGGAAATGGGAATGACTACAAAGGGATATGACAAGGGAGTTTTGAGTACCCTGATGGTGTCCAAATCTGGCATTCTTTTTTCTTTGGCTTCCTATTTTTTTAAGTAATTTTTAGACTTTCCTGATTAGTCACTAAACAGCACAGGGAGTTCACATATACCTAGTACCTGGCTTCCCCGGTGTTATCAAGTCAAATAACCAGAGTCCAGCTCAAAACCAGCTGTTGCAATACTAGTAGCTACGTTATAGATCTTATTTGACTTTCACCAGTTTCCCCCAATATCCTTCCTCTGTCCCAGCACCCAATCCAGCAGCATCCCACACTGCATTTACTTTGTCTCCTAAGCCTCCTCCTGTAGATGAGATGTTGTTCATCTTATTTTTCACAACCTTGACAATTTCTCTCCATTTTTTGGCAATGTCTTTCAATTTGGGCTTGTCTGATGTTTTCTCATGGTCAGATTAGCATTCTTTGGCAAGAAGACAAAAGAAGTGATACTGTGCTCTTCTTGGTGCATTATGCTGGGGGGGGTGTCAATATATCTTATTACTGATGATATTAACCTCAATCACTTGAATAAAGTAGCACTGGCCAGTTTTTCTGACTAAAAACTACTATTTTCCTTTTGAAATTGGTAAGCAGCTTGGGGAAAACTACTTTGAGACTGCCTTTAATAAGTTAAATGTACTCACCAGTCCTTATCATTTTGAGATGCACAATGAAATATTTCTGGATAAAATAAGATGATGTCTGATATTTTTTTCAAAATAATATAGTTGGGGAGGTGGGTCTGAGTACAGATGAAACAATACTGGCCAAGAATTGATAACTGTTGAAGCCAAGTGATGGGCCCATGGAGATTCATTTTACCAATCTATTTTTGTGTATCTTCAAAAATTTTCCAGGGTAAAGCTTCAAATATTGTAACCCTAATAAGTAACATTCTGTGCATACATATATCAAAAGATAAGCCAACTTACTTATTCAGGAACTAGGCTGAAAAACATTATTTATTATGCTTGGATTTTTGCTTTTTAATTGGGATCATTTTTAAATGTGTCAAAGAAGCAACTCAAGATCTTCCCGATTCATAGCCAATGATGTTTCTGCCACCAACATTTAAAACACGGGCATTGTGCGCCCTCTAGTGTGTTTTCTATAACACAACTTTTGCATGGACAAGTTCAATAACAAAGCAAAGCAAATATCCTTCTCTCTCACCAATTTCCACTTCTCCACTAGTCAATAAATTATCTGTTAATTACTTGGCTAAGTACCAAAGCCATTTCAACGGGACTGTCAACTTTTCCCCACCGTTTGCATTGTTTCTGAAAACACAGGCTGAAGCCCAGAGAGGAAAACAGCACAGAGTCTAAACTCAAAGCACTTCTGAACAGCTTTAACAAAGGGTTGGGTTGGTAAAGGAGGATGCCGAAATCAATATTAATGTCTAATTCAGAAGTATCTTGTGTTCTGCCTATATAGATGGTTCCATTTCTATCTTTTAGAATCCTCTAACACTCGGAAATTTTGTTCCACTTCAAGTCAACATATTTGGTCCAAATTTTACAGAAACGCTCTCATTTTCCTATGACTTACTGAAAGATTCTGAGAGGAATGAACACTAAATTTATCTGCAAGACATGAGCAAAAAGCACAATGTAACAAAGGCTCTGGATCACACAGGCGCGGCCTCCGCTTCCTGTCCTGCCACATACTAGCTGTATTGCTCAACTTTTCAAGCCTCCGCTTCAGGGATCTTTTTAAAAAAGGTTAATACCTTATTACAGTTTTATAAAAGGCTTAGAAACACATATGTAAAGTACATGATCAGAATTCATTTTAACTATTGTCAATATATGATCCCAAGGAAATCGGCAACCAGGTAATCAAACCCACAGATCATCATTTTCAATAGTTTCTTTACATTATTCCCTTCAACCACAATATTTGAATTACATATAAAAATTTTAGATTTTTCCCTCAGCCTTGGTTTTCTTAATAGTTTCTTTCTTGGTGCTCCTTATAAGATAGTGTTTGTTCAGACAGTAAGAGTACACAGAACTGAGGATCTCAAGAGTAATTTTTGTCTCACAGTGCTCAATATACATAATTTGCATTTTTTGATGAAGGATTTTCTTTCATGAATGAGTTTTCTTACGTCACTTCAAAAAGTGTCCTACATAAAATATTCATAGGCACAACCCCTAAGTAGAAAATAACAAAATTAAAACAAGGCCTATCTGTAGAAAGCATAAGAACACCAAGAAATATGATAAGAAAAGACAAGAAGAAAATCAGCCGCACTGGAAGCATAGAAAGTTTACGTGGAACTAAACTGCTACCTTGCCTGGGAATTAAGTGAGGGCTTCCTAATTTTTGCCAAATGCGTCTTAGCCTAGGCATCTGCTGGAGATTCTAAATATCCAAGAACTTAAATGTAGGCTACTTCTAAGAAACAAATATGACCAAGTCACTGATTTGTTCATTAAATATTTTCTGAGCAGGCTATGTGTCAAGCACTCTGCTAGGTGCTGGTTTATGCGTAGGGAATAAAACAGACACCAGGCACTTGCCCTCACTGTGCATATATTCTGTGTTGGGAGGGAGGCAGGTTAATAAATTTATGAACAGGAATGGTGCATGCTTGGGTACCAAGACAGTGGTCGGGGTTGGGGCAGGTGTATCTTAGCTGGAATAGTCACACCACGCTCCTCAGAGAAAGAACTTGTAAACTAACACCTGGATGGTTAAGAGAAAATCACGCAAACATTTGGGACACTATGCACTTAACAAGTCACTGCTCTTCATGCAAGGGCACCTCTATCAAAGCCGATTTCCTGTTCATGTCTGCTGATTAACTTTTCTTTAATGTCATGCTGATGTCTAGTTGCAGAGAATTTACTCTCCTCAAACTTCTGGTACCCATGCCAACTTAAAGATTTCAAAATTGAAGAAATATCTATATGGAGTATCCATTTAAAATATTTTCCTCCCCCCAAAAATTCATCTGCATATAATACAAAGTATAAGGTCACAGGCACTGGAGTCGTCGGTTCTCTCCAATACAGGCTGTGAGACTCGGGGTGAACCACAACCTTCTAAACCTCAGTTCCTATAAAGTGGGGATCATGTTTTGGATTACTGTGAGGATTATGTGAAGTAATACATGTAAAGAACTTAGCACAGTAAGTGGAACACTCTAAGTACTTAGCAAGCATTCCTTAGTATTTCAACAGTGATTTACATATTTTTCAAGGCAAGTACCTATAACATATCAATAAGGTATTCTAAGACATTAACTTTGAAATCAAAACTATAAAAAATTTGTAACTTTAAACTCATGTTTTCAGAATAACAATTACAAAGAGACTATCAAGTGATTTTTGAAGAAGAGCTTCCACACCGGTGCCCTAAAGAACAAGGTGGAAGAAAAAGAGGAAGAACAGACATTACAGTTTACAGAGTAGAACAAAATGTCTAAAAATTGTGATCCAAACAGTTGCTCTGGATGTTAACAAAGGTACCTGAGTATGGGCTGAAACATATACCTCCAACAGAGGTATATGAAATGGTTTCCTTTCTGATGAAATGGAACTTGAGCTATAAAGACCTGAACAGGAGAATATGGTGGGCACATAAGGGTGACTAGGAACAGCAGACCCAACCCGCTCTTTGGCTGCCTTCACTTCCTGCACTGGAAAGGTACACACACACTCAACTTCCCCATGCCTGCAACTCAGGAAGGCAGGAACACACCTGGCCCAAGGAAGTTTTTGACAGGCTAGTATTGCTTCCTGCCCTTCCTCCTTCTTCAGGTTTGGAAGAGGGCCATGATGCCTAGGAAGAGCAACAGCCTTTTGTGACCATGAGTACTTCAGCCAGGACAGTAAGGTTAGCCACACAGACTGAAAGGGTATATGGATCCTCAATGCCCTCATTTAACTAGTACACCTTAGACTGACCATCTCCTGAATTCTTGTTAGAGAAGGAAAAAAAAATCCTTACTTGGCATAGCCACAGTCATCAGATTTTCTGTTATTTGCAGCTTAAATGCAATCTAAGCTTACAAAGATGAAGGAAAAGGGCATTTTATATGAGATAAAAACCATAAAGGAAAAACAAAGACAGAGCTACTTCAACATTATGGTTAACACTGAAATTGAAGACTTAAGAGATAATTTCCATCTTTATCCTATAGTTTTCTTATGCATTTACACTGAAGAGTCATGTTATAACATGTACATCCAGTAAACCTTATACCCAGGAATTGTCCCTTCAAAGTTAACACGGCCATCATGCAACAATGGAAATCTGTAGCATTTTCAAACTGTACAGGGCAAAGGAAATGTGTCCAAAGAATGAGGAAAGCAAATAGCAGCTGGTTTCATGTAAACAAAACATGAGAAAATATGCACTAAAGGGCTAAAGTAATTTTTTCTACATTAAGATAATTTTACTAAATGGCTCCTTCTAAAAATGCTTGTTTACTTTAGAGATGATGAAAAATTACAAGCTAAAATCCCTATTTGAGGAGTAGTCATTTTAGGTTACTGAATTAAAGAATGAACTAAATGAACTATCTTCATTCTTCATAGAACATCTACACAGTAAAGTTATAATGATGTAAATGCAACTGACTCATTTTATAAACTTCTATGATTAAAGGGGATATTTCATTTTCATTTGTTTAATATTCCCATTAATAAGAATGTCTCATTACACATTTGCTGAAAGCCTGAACAATAAAACAGTGGAAAAATTCCAAGAGCAAATGGATTTTTCTCTTTTCCCATGAAGCTAACATTATGGAATTTTAACAGATGTTCTATTTGGTCATAGCTAATAAAATGAATTATGTAGGATTAAAATAGGGTTCAATATGTTTGTGTTGGATTTTAATAGAAAAACAACTTCACATTAAAAGTTTGGGAAGATTTATAATCACCTTTTTTCCCCCCTTTTCAATGGAATCACTAGCATGTGGAAAATCAATTAATTACAGCACTTACTACTTTTCTGGTGAAACCAGGCTTATAAAAACTATTTTTTCAAGGTTTAGGAAGACTGTCATATTAGAAAATTATATACTCTTTTGTATTTCATCACCTCTAATGCAAAGGTCTTATAAGTAGTATATCCAAAGGCTGAGCCACCGCCTTGCATAATTCCAAGTCCCCTGAGAGCTCTCTTAGCATTCTAAAATGGTCATGGCACCCAGGAGCTACTGAACAAAAAATAACCAAACTTAAATTTAAAAAGCCAACAAATATTTACTGAGTACTGATATTGTGGAAGGCATTATACTTCAGCCTGTGCATGCTACAAAGAGGTAAAAACCCAATAGCTGCTTTCAAGACGAACTTATATGTTATCTGGGAAGAAAAAGTATAATTAGCTGTAGCCAGATAGAACTGAAATGTAAAGACACACCAAAGGAGAAAGGAAGGCATAATCAAAGACAACAACTTCAGACAAACATACACACACAGCACTAACATAAGGAGAAGAAAATCCTTCTTATTATTAGATAGCACCAATTTTTTTTTCTCTTATTATCATGAAAGCAGGGATAGCATACAGGCTTAAGGATGGTAAATAAGTAAAAGAGGTTCTAGCTTCACTTGCTTGAAAACATTTTTCAATGGAAACATCCAAATATTCCAATCTTGTTAAGAAAGACCTCCTCTAAATGGCTAATCTTATTTGGGAAATAAATTCCAGTAAATTATCACTCTGACCCAAAAGAGAATAATCACAAAACTTTTCCAACACATTTACATGAGTAATCTTGATGAGCTCGACCACCAGTTACAGTGACTTGACAGTATTATGACCAATATGCTGTTTTTCCTTTGGAAGTAGCCAGTAAATATGAAATCAGTTGCAACTGAATAAACAATTCTTCTCTACAAGACCTTTGGATAAAACATTCCCCAACTGTAGCCAAGTTGTTTTACAAATAATATATCAGTTGGCCTCTAATTCAAACATAATTGTTATTCAACATCATGAAATGGCATTCACAGGTTTAAATACAGACAGATCAAGGTTGCATCCCTGTCCAACGTAACAACCTAGGGGGGCAGGTTTCTTCATTTCTGGGTCCCATGGCAAACCACACTGCTGTAACACCGCCTTCATGAGACTGTTAAGAGATTTTAGTGAGTACAATCTATGCAAAGTTCCTAGCACAGGTGGGCACACTTGGTCTCAGAATCGTTAAGTAACTTGCCAAGAGCAGACAGCTGGTAAGGGGCAGAGTTACATTTCAAACACATGTCATATCCTGTCAAAAGCCCTTTCAGTTACAGAGAATACTAATAATCATAGTCTAACATTTCTTGAACACATATTATGTGACATGCTCTGAAGAAAGTGAGATCGTTTTTCATCTCTTAGATTGCTGCTACCATTGGTGAGGCAGGAGAAAACAGAAAACTCCTACAATCGTTGGTTTGTGTGAACTGGTACTTCCTTCCATGAGGGTAGTTTGGCGATGTGTAATCACCAGAAATTATAAATGCTCATACCCCTTTAACTAAGCAATTCCACTTTGTGTATATAACCTACAAACATCCTCAACCATGTATGAAATGGTGTAGGATCAGTATTATTATATTCATTGCAGCATGTATATAATATCTCACTAGTGAGGAATTGGTTAAATAAGCAATGGCTCATTTGTACCACAGAGTACTATGCAACCATAAAAAAAGAGAGAGTGCTTTTTATGAAGTGATCTAAAATGATCTCCAAAATATTCTACTTAAAAAACAAACAAGAAGCAGAGCACCTAGATTAGCATGTCTCTGGAAAAACACATGTGCCATTAATAACATGAAGAGTTTGGGAGAAACGGAATTGAGAAGGCCAACAGAGCTGGGAAAGAGACTGAAGGACAATCCTTGAGGCCTGATTCCTGAAGGTTCCTGTTTCCAACCACTACATTAGGGGTAAGTCTCATGGCCTGAAATAGACAATAAGGCTAAGTTCGGAAAGTTACCATGTCTACTTGTGAGTAGACTTTTCCATCAGAGTGGTGATTTTTGCACCTAAAAGGACAGATTGAGGGCTTTGATGAACTTACAGAAGTCTCAGGCTGTCTGACTTATTTTGGCCTGCTTGATTTTTGACTACATGTGTAATAGAATTTATAGGAAGACTTGCTTTCATTGAAGCCTGGCAGCAAAATTGTGGGAGAGAATATAATAATCCTCACTTATCTCAAATCTCTGTGGTGGCGACTCCGATCCACCAACAAGAAGCCAGCAGGTATTCATTAGCAAAGTGGCAACATCCGGCTCCTGGGGTGGCTCCAACCAGTGTCTCACCATCAGACTTGTGCAGAGAAGAGTTAAACACCAGTAATACATCCTCAAACTGTAGGGGCTGCATGGCAGATTCTTCCAAGGGCTTTTGCCATGTGCTCTACTCCAGTAACCTGGCCAACATCCAGTGGGGTGAGAGGCTCAGCCTCTCCTCCTGGCAAACACCCGCTCTGGTGAGTGCTTTCTTGGAGCACCCTCACGGGGCCTGAGGCAGAGGGAGATCGCTGTCACCTTCCTATGGGTGTGGAGATGCCAGTTCTGCTGAGATAAACAGGTGCACAGGCTCTCTCCCGCTCGGTCCCCCCTTATCGTGTCACCTCCGCCTCCACAGCTTCTAGCTGCCACTCCTTCGAGGAGTCATTCAAGACTCACTTTTATTAATTCAAGAAAGGCCAACTGAGTACCCCCAATACTGCTCCTCCTGTCATCTCACATGCATCTTGTATATACTGTGTGTACATGAATTGCAGCAATATAAAGTGTCGACTCTCTCATTTGTTTTTCCACAAGAATGCGGGTCCTTTAGGCCAGGGATGTTCCATGTGGCTCCCCACACACAGCAGGCACTCTTAAAATGACTGCTGACTAGAATCTGTGGATAAAATGCATTTGCTGAACTGACTTCTCTTCTTGTGCAACAACTTGCCTTCCTCTGCTTTCTTTCTCTAGAGACATCCTCCTAAGTCACACCCACGATCTTGACGCTGCTCTCCATAGAACCTGTAGGGCAATGGGCCCTCTGAAATCAGCCTGGCTATGACAGGAGCGGTGATTTTGTTCCTGATTTCTGTCTTAAGCAGTAACACCACTGTATTGTAATGCTTGACCACATCTAAAATGGCCAAGATCATGAGGAAAATGAATACTGAAAGGGTAAGATAAATAGTACAATCTCTTAGCCTTGCTTAGATTCCATCTAAATTTCACAGTAACTAAAATAATTTAGGAGAACATAAGGGATAGGAATGCAATGCAATCTTCACAAACATCAAATGCAGTAAAATATATATATATATGACAGCATTCACAAAATCTAAAGAACACATATAATCTATCTTATAATGCATGGATTCAAACTTCAATCTCATTCTAATGGCCTACTGCTAGGAAGATAAAACTGTTTTAAAGAAAAAATTGTACACAGAATAAACGTGTAAGTTTCCTGGTGAGTCTAAGACTTCAATGTATTTTCTTATTGAAACAATCAAACAAGCTCTGGGCAAAAACATTAGATATTGGTGTCAGAATAATGTAAGAATTGAAACTATTTACCATGCAAAAATTTTGTTCAAAACAGATATATCACTTCTTATTTTTCTTATTTTGAAAAGAAGCTATGTTTCATTCAGCACTAATTTTTCTCTCATCCTATCAGACAATCTGTACAAAAGCAATATTTCAACTAAAATCAGTTTGGAAGGATCTTTTATGAATACGCATAATGCAGAAGACCCCAATTAACTTTCCAACAAAGCGATGCCATTTTGAGTAAACAAAGTCACCTGAGTAGGGTCACACTATCTGCAAGAAGCATGACCTAGAAATTAATTACTAGTGTGACAGATGTCAAAACCAATTTTTAAAAGAACAGAATGCAGTTGTAACCATGTGTTTTATGTATTAGTTTGTATGCAAAACCAGTATTCTTTGGCATGTAAATATATTAATTTATTCAGCATCTCTCAGAAAAATGAAAAAAGGTTCATCATGCTCCCCTCCTTTCTCCTGCATGCAGGTGAAATCTGAGTAAATAATACATGTTTAGTGAGTTGGAAAATAAGTACAGAATGAAGATAGAGTATAGGAGATATTTTTGAAAGGCAGAAGTCATCTTCACACAAATAACTAATTTTCAAACATTCAGTTTTCCTTCAAAAGAAGTTTTTTCAAATATCTGTATTGACTACAACAAAGGTTGCTACCTTGCACAAATCAAAGCTTTATAGAACATGTAATAGGGTGCTGGTGTTTCATAAAAAAAGACTGTAATCTGCAGTAAAAACACAAAACAAAACCTACCAGGGAATAAAAGCAGGGATTTCAAAGAATTTCAATATTCTACTAATTATGAGAACACTTACCTAAATTATTTTTATAAACAACAACATTTTACTACCCAAGGAACTACAAACAGAAAACAAGGATTCAGAGCACACATATGCAGATTCTCATTTGTGTTTTCATTAACAGAAAGTTATGTCCCAATCCTTTCACAAATCTATACATATATCAAATCATCAACTTGTATACTTTAAATACCTTACAATTCATTTGAAAGCTCGGGGGAGACCCTAAGATTGAAATTCTTAAAATATATATATATACATATATATATATATACATCCCAAACAGGTCTACTCTCTTACCTCACATATAGATAAATGAACTTTTGAACTTCAAAATATCACCCTCTATGTGAGGCAAAAATTAAAACATGCTTCCTGCAGTAACATACTGAAATCACTTTGCTTTTTCAACCCCCCTCCCCAAAAGAATAATGGATTTACCACATATTGAATCACAGGATATGAGAGAGATCACAGACAGGTGAGGTGGCCATCTGGGGAACCCTGCGCTGTGTGTCACTGGTAGTGCCCAGACACCATGCCAGACTGAACTTCCCAGTTCTTTACATTCATCTGGTATATCAGAGTAATTAACTTGGGATCTTACACTTAAGTAGCTACTTTTTAATATTTCAGCTCTAAATTTAACCTCCCTAGAATGACCACAATGCTAGAGGATGGGCCACTCTGATCAGTCTCTCAGCAAACCCACTCTACCCCGTTCATTAGGTGCAAGAATCAAGAAAGGACCCAACAATGTCTTAAAAAGTGGTAATTTCCCCATTTTAACTTTTTAAACCAACTTCCTCTAGGTAACCTACTGAACAAGCATATTATTCTCTCGTACTTCAACGCTGGAAAGTGAGTTACCTCTCTTAAAACCGTGCTTTTGTAGCCTCGATACAGTCCTTGGATGCCCTGAAATAAACAAAAAGCCAAGAACTCAAAAAGGTAGAACAACAGAGATTTTGCAATGATATTCTGAATATAGATATTTAGCTTTTCTAAAGTTTGGCCTTTAAAACATCCACAGCGATCAGAGTTCTGTAAGAGGTTAAAGGTTCTAAACTGGCCTAAAGTTCATAAAGCTCAGGTCAGCTCCCTTTCAAAGGGGAACATCTACTGAGACTATCAGAAATTCATTAATAATTTCTCAAAAGTGATAAATACCTCTGGAAAAGCCTTCACTTATCTACTTACCCATATATAGGATTCAACCAGGGCTCTCCACTGGAATGATCTCATTCATTTGACTACTCATTATCTACTCACTGAGGTGCCAAGAGGGACCACTGAGAATAACTTTTCTAAAACCTAGAGTTACTGAAATTTCCAAGGGATTGATTTCCACCAAAAAAAAAAAAAAAAAGGCTTCCGTAAAAAATATAAAGAAAAGCAGCTCACTAGTCCTCAGTGACATGGCCACAAGAATGATTGGACCCGCAAGTAAAAAAGAATTACAATGTTTTAATTTAATATTTTTATTCACTTTATATATTTATTATTTATTCCATGTCTGATTCCGAAAGAACTATAGAATGATTTTAATATAGAAAATGTATACAGTAGTGGCATCCAATTTGTATTTAGAAATTCAAAACTGAAATTAAAATTAAAATTTGAAAACAAGTAAAGGTAAGGCAAAGATAACATCACCATAAAAAGCTGCTATAATTGGACATAACATAAAATTTAGCTTTAAGGTTTCTTCTGAGGCTCCTGGGATGAGAGGCCCAGCGTTCACATTAGTTACTATAAATTCTTTCTCAATAACAAAAGAAAAGAGTGAGAGCTTGAAAACACATCTCACCTCTTGATATAAGACGTTAGAGAAAATCTGAAATGTTCTCGAAGAAGCAGATACCTGTGCCCTCTGCTTAACCACTTCAGAAGGAACTCGAATCATGCAGGCAACCTAAAATACATCAATTTATTTAGATCTTAGAAAAGTAACTGCTATGAAAATTTAGTTTTTTATTAAGCAAAAAATACTGTTAAAAAAAACATAAGGTATAGGTTCAGTGCAAGATGTCAAAAGGTGTTTTTTTCCGGCCTAAAAAACAGACCCTTAATGAACATGTTATTATTTTGTCTGCCCAGAACCTTTCCACCCTGGTGCTGTATCACCCTCCCACCTCCTGCCATGCTGTTCCAAGCACATCTGTCTGGCAAGAAATGCATTTACTCATTTTTGAATCCCTAACACCTAGAACACCACCTAGTGTTCACATGGGAGATTTCAAACACATCTGATGGAAGAATGAATCAAAAGGGCCTTTGCTTTACTGAAGTAATGTACACACTGGCAGAAGCAATACTGATCATCAGCTGGTGAACCCTATCCTTTCACCTCACGCCCTACCCCTGCCTCAATCAGCTCCCAACCCAGCACCCCAGATTCCCCCACCAGCAGGGTACTCCTGGGCAGGCTCTGCTCCAGCATTCAAGTTGACATCAATCCTGACTGGTCCATCTGTGCAACTGACCAGTCAACAAAGAACTTTAACAGTGCCCTTGGTGACATGCCAGGGGGAGGTATATGCCACTGCAAACATACATCCAGGACTCTGCCCTCACAGCCTATGTATTCTCAGAAATAAGAACAATAATAAATTGGTCAAACCACAGGGAACTGTGTCCACCAAAGGACAGAAGGTAAGGATGGGGAAAGGGCATCAGGGTACAGGGAGGGAGACAGATGAACTAATATTTTAAACTGTTTTCATGGACGTGCCATACTTAAGTCTCTACCAACAAGGCAATCTGCCAAAAATACAGACTCTTTCTGTAACTTACATATCACACACCTGACTTGTTCAATGTTTTCCAAATGGTTGGAGTAATTTTAGAACTTTTAAACTTAAAAAAAAATATATGTATATATATATCCACACACCCACACATGCATACATGTTATTAAATATGTGATAAATATACATATATTTGGGGCAAAGTAAGAAATATGGATAATCTGTCTTCAATGACACATGTAGCAAAATGACTGTAGTAAAATGTAGAGCAGCAAGAAATCTGCCAAACAGGGTACACAAACTCAAAGAGGTTTGTCCTTTTCAATCTGTATGCTTCTAATTCCTAATCAGAGATTACTACCCAATATAGATTCCTTAGGCTTTGTCTTTACAACACTAAGTGGCTCTCAGGTATGGGTTGGCAAACTTATTATAGTAAATATTTCAGACTTTGCAAGCCACCTGGTCTCTGTTACAACCATTCAACTACGCTGTGGGAGCACAGAGCAGCCATACATAATGTGTAAATTAATGTTGTAGCTATGTTCCAATAAAACTTTCTTTATAAAAAGAGGCAATAGCTTGCCAACCCCTACTCTAGGTACAAACACTGGCAAATTCTTCTGTGGTATTAGCCTTGGCAAGAGCAGAGCAGGCAGAGAATATACACCTCAGCGCCCCAGAACACAAGGGACGAAGACGTATGGGATGTGATTCGTCACGTTCACAGTGGCACATCACCTCTAAGGGATAACTCACGAGTGACAATGCTTTATGTTGATGCAGTACAATAGGTATGGTTAAGATAACAAAGAGTTCACTACTTGAGATTATCTGTCTCCAAAACTGACCAGACTTAGAAAACAAAATAATCTGATTTCTCCTTCTTCACTCATCACACATTTGAATGCTTTTTGTTTGCAAGATGTCTGCAATTTAGCCAACATCCTTTCACCCTCAGTTCTTCAAACTTAACTAATTCAGTTCAACAAAAACATACTGAGCCAGATGCTGCACAGCGAGTTGCATGATAAGAGAAGAATAAGAGGCTACCCTGGCCTCAAAGAACTGCCAGCTACATACAGATCATTTGAGTAACATATGCAGAAAAATAAAGAGACACAGACTAGTACAATGGCAAACAGAGACGTGGGGTATTTTAGTCCAGCCTCCAAACTCAGGGAACACTGCCAGAGATTATGCCTTCACTGAGCCTTCCAAATGAGCGAGACTTCGCTGGCAAGAAAAGTGAAAAGGGCACGATGGGGAGAGGGCACCCAGAAAACCACATGAATCCACAAGCAGTGTGTTCCGGGGTTAACAGGGCCAGCCCATTATCAAGAGAGCATTCCACAGTTCATACCCACCCAATTCCATGTGACCAAAACATCAAGTTTAAGGTTAGAAGTGAAGGGAGGACAGAATGGACAGACAGACAAGGAGACCCTATATGCCACAGTAAGGAGCTTGGCCTTTGTCCTATAGACGACAGGAGCAACTGGAAAAGTTTAGGCAGAGAAACGGTACTGTGCGCTTCAGAGAGCACTCTGGCCGCAGGGCGGTGAAGAGCCAGGGGCTGGAGGTGCAGAAGAGAAAGGGAAGAAGTAAAGGGGAACAAAAAGCAGAGGCAGCGGACAAGTTATGAGGCCACTGCCCCAGTTCTCTGAAAGGCGTGGCGAATTAATGTGGCTCATTGTTTAGGTAATGAGCAGGAGGGCCACACTGGGGGAAAAGTCAGGAGCAAATGAACAGGGCCTGGGGACCTGTAAGAGGTCAGAAGTGAGGATGTGAGGAGAAAGTTAGACGCCCCCACAACACCGTGGCTGTATTAAATAAGGTCCAGGGTCAGAGGAGGAAGAGCAGTTGTAGAGGGAAGATGACAAGCTCAGACTGGGTAATGGTGAGAAGTCAGCGGGACACGTAGGGGCTGTGTCTATCCAGGAAATGCATATATAGCTAATACGCTAGAATATAACAGGGCTAGAAATAGATACGAAGTCATCAGTCTATGTTAATGGCTGAAACCAGAGAGTAGACTAGATCAAGAAAGAGCACGAAGGGAAGGCCAGAAGACCAACAGTGGGACCCTGAGGATCACCCTTTTTAAAGGGCAGACACGGAGGGAAGAACTGGTCAGAGACACAAGAGAAGGGCCAGGAGGGAAATGCTGCTGTGGTGAGCACTTGTCTTCTCTGGCTGCCCAGTTTTCAACTCTTCACATCCAAGAGGCACCCCACTTCGGGAAAACAAGGGGTGTCCGGCCCTCCCCTCCCTGGCCCTGGCAGGGAGACACAGTCCCATGAGTTAGGCTGGGCTCATCAGGGATTCCCACCCTGGAGTCGGATTCTTGGGCTACGGCGGCCAACACACAGGCCACTACACACCTGAGCCTACAGGGCCCTTGCAAAGGGGGCTAGCCCAGCTGAGATGTGCTGTAGTATAAAATACAGACTTTTAGAGCTTAGTACAAAAAATATATAAAATATTCCATTAGCAATTCTTTTATATTTATTACATGTTGAAATATTAATACTGTGGACACGTTTAGCTTAATAAAAATATTACTAAAATTTATCCATCTGGTTTTCTTCATTGTTTTTAACGTGGCAACTAGAAAACGTAAAATCACACCAGGGTCGTGCATCCTATTTATTATACCAGAGGCGCTGTTCTGCCACGGCTGTGATAGCGGAACATTCATCACAGCCTGGAGGCAGTCCAGAGGGCAGTCTCCAGGTGCGCGTCCCAGGCACACGTCCCAGGCACACGGTTCCTGAGCTGCAGGCCCTGTTGTGGTTCTCACCATGGCCTCCCTTCCCACGCCGCATTCCCCAATCTTCCAGGTACTCCAAGAACCATCAAATGGTGTTCTGAGTTTACAACAGAGGTATCTTTTGGATACAAGTAACAGAACACCAGACAGTGGCTTAGGCAATGAATGACAGTTAATTATGTCACCTAACAAGGATTGTGGTGATGGGCATTTAAACATTTAGAACAGAATCTCAGTGAGCGAGAACCCAGGTTCTTCCCATCCTCTGCCCTGTGCCCCTTGGCCTATTGGCTTGTCATCTGTAGGCCCAATGCCTCACAAATAGCATGGCTCTTACATCCTCCAGCATTACCTTGCCACACAACTGGGGTCAAGGCTAAAAGAACAGGCCTCCTCCTTCTCTCTGATGTCCCCCAGCAGGTGTCCATTTGGACATGCTGGCCAGAATTGTGCGGCATGGCCACCTAGCTAGAAAGCCTGAGAATACACAGATCTAGCAAAGAGTTAGGGACACTGCCTCCCAAACCAAACCAGCATTCTGAAGGGAGAAGGGAAGGCTACTTAACTGTCTGCCAACCTTCCAAAAAAAAGAATCTTTTCTCCAAACATTAGCCAAGATCAATTTCAATTGCAAGAAACCAAGACCCTTACTTTATATTCAGTGGGGCCAGAAGTTTCAAATGGAGATTTGCAGAGCAATGAGTCAAGTCTCAAACAGCCCACAGATGAGGGTTAAACGGACGTCACCAGCTTTCTTTCAATGAAGTGGTTTTAACAGGAGACCCATTATAGTGAATGAGTAAGTAATTCAGAGACACACATGCAAAGGTGGGCTACTACAGGGCGCTGACTGAGAAGTTAGGAAAAGTGGGTTCACAGTTAAAGGTGGCCATAGGGCCAAGGAACACTTCTTTACCTTGTTTTATTCACCATGGTAAACATCTATACATAGGATGTGGCCAAGTGGTCACAGCAAGCACAAGCTGCCAATCTAGGAAAGAAATGTGATAACATAGGAAGACCCCAAAGGTTATGAAAAAAGCAGTCAGGAGCCCTCACCCATGTCTGCACTGCAGCGACACCCCCTGTGACTGGAGCCGCCCCTCGGCTGAGGGTGCCAGCCCTGCGTCTGGACTGGACCTTTCCTTCCGGGTCCACCTGCAGGAGGGATGCTCAGTGGTCTGGCTGGCAGTCTCCAGAGGAAGGCCTGGCTGTGGCCACAGCTGCAGGCAGCTCTCAAGCACTCAGTCCCCTTCCTGGGCCTTCAATTTCCTGTTTGACTTGGTCCAGAAATCTTTATGGTAATCTTTAAGTCTTGATTTCTGTAATTCTTAATTTTTCCCTATCTTTATCTCAAAATATTTCCTCTTTATTCTCCAAATAATTTCCTCCTTACTCCAATTTCTCAAAATAAACTAAACTATCCTACCTGACATTTTTAACTTCTACCATAAGGTTTTTAAGATATACTATTTTCTCTTCACCTAAGTCATAAACACCATAAAGACAAGAAGAAAATATTCATCAACCTTACTAATCAACTGGGAGGAAACATCTCTCTACTATATTTTTTCCCCAGTTTTATTTATATGTAAGTGACAAGTAAAACTGTACCTTGTATATTTTTTTGCATTATGTTATGTAGGAAGTATATCAAACTAGCCAAGAGGAGAGGAAACACCAAAATCAATTATTTCTACAGACGACTACTAATACTTCAGAATTTAATACATGCTTTTTTTCCCTTGGACCAAACAGGCTGTTTACATGTATAGTTATATAAAACCTAGATGAAGTAGAGTGGGCTCTCAGGTGATGTCACCCCTTTTCTGCCTACCTACATTTTCTGTATTCCATACAATAAGCATGTATTCCTTCATAACTTCAATATAATTTCAAAGGGCAAAAAAAAATTTGCTATGGACTAAAGAGTTTAGTGAGGGAGAAAACAAAATGAAGAGCTAATTTAAAATACGCTTTGCAAGCCTCAACATTTATTTTTGATGTTAATTTAATGACAGTGAAACACACAAAAACAGATTAAACAGCTTACCACTAAGGCCTAAAATTGTGCATAAACTATGTTACTTTTGGTAAGTGGGTAAACTTTCAAATCCATACTTGCAAACCAGGATAGAAAACAAAGCCCATTGACACTTACATGAACCTAACAGGACAGGTCCCAGGATCTAAAACTCATTAAAGAAATGAAAATACATAAATAAAAAAGGAAAGAAAAAAGAAAGAAAAGGGTATGCTAACTCCTTGTATTTTTCAATTCAAGAGGTCAAGACTGAAATATGACCCCAATATGTCAAGAAAATAGGAACTGTCTACTTTTGTGACTTGGCATAAATATTTATGGAACTTCATGCTTCATAACCCTCCATGTTCTTACATTATGTTTTTATTTCTTAAAAATACAGAAGCAGAAGAAAAACTTCGGAAAGGTTCTCAGATGAAAAACCATCTACTAACAGAAGGGGTACAAAGTACTCCGCATGCCTTCCTGACTTCCATGGCATGGCAATTTTAGCATAAGAGAGAGGCCACAATGGAATGCCTCTGTGTATTTCTGCCAGTAATTCGACGGCCTTCCATTTGGTTTTCTATTAACTCTGATCTTTTTTAGATTTGAATTTAAGCTACAACAGAGTATTTCACTGCACAAGAACAAAAACACATTACAGTATTGTGATTCTGTGAAAGAAAATAAAGGTAATGTCATCTGTGGGTCTCTTGGTAAATCCAGCCTTTAGAGCATTCTTTCCTCATAAATCTAGGGTTGAGAATGAATCCATGACATAGGAATGGTGGCATTTTCATTTAAACCTAAGAAGGCTTTATGTTAAAGTTAAGTCAAAAGTAAAGTTTCCCATAAAAAAAACCACATGGCCAAGTCTTTTATTAACATTTAAATGCATTACTGACCTCATTAAAATTAAACATAACAAAAATATGAATTTTAGAATAAAAATTGATTATAATAATGAAGTTGCTATCAAGATTTATCTTTGACATAAAACTTTCCTGATACGTTATTTATTTATTTTTGCAATACAGCTGAACACATTCTTTTAGCATTTATTAAACACCAAGATGCGAAACTACAAATCATAAGACTAAGTGTGTGAAAGGGAAAAAAGTTACAGTGAGCTTCAGCCTCCCATTAGGTAAAGTTAGGGAAGGCAGAGACAGGGAGAGGGAGAGGGAGGGAGGTGAGATACTGGGAAAATGTCTGGTTCTTTGAATGCCAGCGTCAAGTTTCACACCTCCACCCATCATCTGCCAGCATTTTACAGGCTCACTTCCATTCTCTCACTCTAGAAATGCTCTTTAAAGTCACTGGGCATCACCCAAGTGCCTTGTATTAACATTATACACTTTTCCCAGCTATTTCAAATAGTTCACAAAAACTTGGCTAATTTCTACTTTTCTCTAGGAAACTTGTTCTCGACAACCTGTAAATATTCCTCTGACATTAAAAGCTAATTGCATTTTATACATAATCAGAGATAGAAGTTACTGAAGGTCAGAGAGCTACTTGGCTTAGGAAGTAAGGGTGGAATGCACTTCTTTTTATTATCTCCAGAACTATTTTTCATCATAAATATATCATATTTACATGCCTCTAATGAACTTAGTTTCAAGGTTTAGTATCAGCTAATCCATCATGGTTAGAGAGGCAAATCTATACAAGTTCCAAAGAAACCTAAACACCGTGAATACAGCCAAAGTTTAATCACATTCAAAGCAAAAGCCACTTTGGACTTTGCAGAGTAAACTCAATGTGGCAAATCAGTAAGAAGAAAGGAAACCTAAGATCTTTGAATTGCATAGTTTACTTGTGTTTTATTCTACATTGTTTTTATATTCCCAAAATTCTTTCTAGAAAGCAGGTTTCCCAGTTAAGAATATCTAACATATCTTTCTACACCACCATTTGAAATTGGAACTGAAAAGTTCATTTGTATGCCATTTTTGCCATCTTCTGGTTACAAATGGAATCACAGCTGTCAATAAAATAATCTTCAAGGCAATTTCTGAATTCTAATTCATCCTCCTTAGGGTTTAAATTTTACCCAGTGGTATGGGAACGTAAATTCATCACACCTCCCTTTATTATAATACTCTTCCCACTTATATAAATACTCAAAAGGCATTAGAAGAAAAGAAATTTTCATTTTTGTAGGAATTAGTCTTCCCTTGCCTGACAAAACTACTGTCCTTGATCATCCAGAAAATTAATGGTCTTCTCAACAAAAAAAAATTTTTTCTAAAATTTGTTCATAGTGTTTTACACAAGAGTTAAGCCTTGAAAAGATTTCTCACTTTTGTGTCTTTCCATAACAGAAATAAGCCATGATTTCATAGGAGGTGACAAAAGCCCCATGGATACAGATTTGTAGATTTCTACAGATATAAATCTGAAAATGGAGATGGTATATAATATAGTTTCCTATTGTTGCTATACCAAATTACTGCATATTTAGTGCCTTTAAAGAATACAGATTTGCTCTTATAGTTCCAGAGGTCAGAAATCCGTAATAGGTCTCCCTGAGCTAAAATCAGAGAGTCAGCCAGGTGGCATCCCTTCCAGGGGCTCTAACGGAGCGGCCATTTCTTTGTTTCTAGAGGTCACATCCATTGCTAGGTCTGTGATCCCTTCCTCCACCTTCAAGCCAGTAGTACAGCATCTTAAAACCTCTCTCTTAAAAACACTCCTGCTTCCCTCTTACAAGGGCGTTTGTAATTACTCCAGGCTCACCTGGATAATCCAAGAAAATGTTCCCAGCTCAAGATCCCTAACTTAATCACAACTGCAAAGTCCCTTTGCCACGCCGGGTAGCATATTCACAGGTTTCAGGGATGAGGACATCTTTGGGGGGGCTGTTATTTTGTGAAAAGAAGAGTTCATCATGCAGCAAACTTCATTGTTGCCTTATTTTAATAAATACTACAGCCACCCCAACCTTCAGCCACACCCCCACCTCCCGCCCCATCAGTCAACAGTCATCAACATCAAGGCAAGGCCCTCCAGCAGCAAAAAGACTACAACTCGCCAAAAGGACAGATGACAGGTATCATTTTTAGCAACAGAGTATTTTTAAATTAAGGTTATGTAAATAATTTTTTAGACATAATGCTATTGCACATTTAACAGCCTACCATATACTGTAAACATAACTTTCATATGCACTGGGAAACTGGAAATTTAATTTGCCTCACTTTATTGTGATATGTGCTCTACGGCAATTATGTGCCTCACTGTGGGGGTCTAGAACTGAAGCCACAGTATCTTGAGGTGAGCCCTGTGTATCAGACGTTAGGCTGAGCACTTGACCAAGTGTCACTTAATGCCTCTAAGACCTGTAAGTGGGGTAGCATTAATTCTATTTCTCGTGATAAAGAAAACAGCAGCTCAGTTAGGTTAAGTAAATGGACCACAGACACACAGCAAAAGGCTGTGTGAGAGAAGTAAAAATTCCAGCCCTCGACTTCCGGGAAGATGGCGGTGTGAGCAGGGCGGCAGAAATCTCCTCCCAACACTATATTTATCTACGAAAACACAGAAAATACATCTATTCCTAAAAGAGAGACGAGAATACACAGGAAAGCGCACAGCGTGCAGCTACACCCGAGAGGACTCGGCACCCCAAGAGGCGGGTAAGATACGGAGCCGCGACCCGGCGGGACCCGAGCCCTCCCCCACCCCAGCGCACCGGCGGGAGGAGAGGATCCAGAGCCGGGAGGGAGTGGAAGTGCACCCCGCGAAGTAGCCAGCCCCGGTGATCTGCGCGGGGAGCGCTGACCCACATTGCGCAGTGCAGCGGAGACTGGAGAGACAGAGGGGCAGGATCTGAGCGGGGAACGCGCCAGGGTGCTTGCAGCCGGCTCCCGGGAAGGAAAAAAAAAAAGTGCGCGCTTTCTTCAGCGGTCTTAAAGAGACAGGAGCCCAGCGGAGGAGCCGGATCGCCCCAGCACACTCAGCCCAGCAGGCTGGGAGTCCTGGGAGTTTCAGACGCCTTAGCTGGCGACTGAGGAAGCGTAGCCATACTTAACACTTCTCACTGAGATCAACAGCCTCCTATTCGTTCCCACCCCTGCCAGAGCGATAAAGGGCCCTGCGGAGCGGCGCAGTCACAGCTGTGGAATAGTGGGGCAATAGCGCCACCTAGAGCATTACCACAGAATCTACGTCCAGAGGGCATTTGTTTTGTTTTGTTTTGTTTTGTTTTGTTTTTTGTTTTGTTTTTCTTTTTTCTTTTCTTTCTTTTTTTCTTTCTTTCTTTCTTTCTTTTTCTCTTTTTTTTCTTCTCTTTTTAAAGTCTTAAAGAGCCCAGCTGACATACGTGGCAACTATCAGTGACCAATTCTATAGCCATGAAAAGACAGAGGAATATGGTTCAGACCAAAATCAACCAGACAACCCCAGAGAGGGAGTCTGAAGGGATGGAAATGCACAGCCTCCCTGAAAAAGAATTCAGAATAAAAGTCATAACCATGCTGATGGACCTACAGAGAAATGTGCAAGAGCTGAGGGAGGAAGTGAGGGAACTGAGGAAAGACAATGCAGAAATCAGACAAGCGATCGACAGGCTTAACAGCAGACTGGATGAGATGCAAGAGACTGTTCATGGAATAAAAAACAGAGAACAGGAGTACAGAGCAGCTGAGGCAGAGAGAGATAAAAGGATTTCTAGAAATGAAAGAATATTAAGAGAACTGTGTGACCAATCCAAACGGAACAATATTCGCATGATAGGAGTACCAGAGGAAGAAGAGACAGAAAAAGGGATAGAAAGTGTCTTTGAAGAAATAATTGCTGAAAACTTTCCCTCGCTGGGGAAGGAAGTAGTCTCGCAGTCCACCGAAGCTCATAGATCTCCCAACACAAGGGACCCAAGGAAGACAACACCAAGACACATAATAATTAAGATGGCAAAGATCAAAGATAAAGACAGGGTATTAAAGGCAGCTAGAGAGAGAAAAAAGATCACCTACAAAGGAAAACCCATCAGACTATCATCAGACTTCTCAACAGAACCCTTACAGGCCAGAAGAGAATGGCATGATATATTTAACGTTATGAAACAGAAGGGCCTCGGACCAAGAATATTGTATCCAGCACGATTATCATTTAAATATAATGGAGGGATTAAACAATTTCCAGATAAACGAAAGTTGAGAGAGTTTGCCTCTCATAAACCACCACTACAGGATATCTTAAATGGACTGCTCTAGATGGAAGCACACCTAAGGCTAAAAAGATGTCACCAGAGAAAATAAAATCATAGCAAAGAAAGCAGACCATCCAAATACTAACTAAAGGCAAAGAATAAAACACCTATTATAGAAAGAATGGAGGAGGAGGAATAAGAAGGAGAGAAATAAAGAAACATCAGACTGTGTTTACAATAACTTAACAAGAAAGTTAAGTTAGATTGTTAGATAGTAAAGAAGCAGCCCTTGAACCCTTGGTAACCACGAATCTAAAGCCAGCAATGGCAATAAGTACATATCTATCAATAATCACCTAAATGTAAATGGACTGAATGCACCAATCAAAAGACACAGAGTAACAGAATGGATAAAAAGCAAGACCCATCTATATGCTGCTTACAAGAGACTCACCTCAAACCCAAAGATATACACAGACTAAAAGTGAAGGGATGGAAAAAGATATTTCATGCAAACAACAAGAAGAAAAAAGCAGGTGTTGCAGTACTTGTATCAGACAAAATAGACTTCAAAACGAAGAAAGTAGCAAGAGATAAAAAAGGACATTACATAATGATAAAGGGGTCAGTCAACAAGAACATAAAACCAATATAAATATAT
>JAVSCE010008430.1:0-34204 GCA_032199065.1 Smutsia gigantea
ATGATCCCCCTGCTCATCACAGTCTGTGTCAGAACACTCAGAGCTTCCAGCATCTTCTGAATCAGAACAAGTCTTTCCCTTAACTTGATTTTCTAGGAGGGCAGGGACCTTGAAAATATTACAGAACCATGCTAAACCAGTTACATTCTCATTAAATGTACTAATACCAGAATTCTGATTTCTAGCCTTGCAGATATACTTTGAAAAAAATCCTGTAGTGAAACACCAAAACAACAGAACCAACATCAGGGAGGAAGCTTGTAAGTGCCAAGTCCAGGAAGACTCAGGAACACAGCAAATGGAGGACTGGGGTTGTACTGGGTGACCCCAACCAGTGACAGAACTGAGCTGGACTGCATGACAAGGAACAAAGACAGAAGTAAAAAATAAAGACTTGTCACTTCCGGGAAGATGGCGGTGTGAGCAGGGCGGCAGAAATCTCCTCCCAACACTATATTTATCTACGAAAACACAGAAAATACATCTATTCCTAAAAGAGAGACGAGAATACACAGGAAGGCGCACAGCGTGCAGCTACACCCGAGAGGACTCGGCACCCCAAGAGGCGGGTAAGATACGGAGCCGCGACCCGGCGGGACCCGAGCCCTCCCCACCCCAGCGCACCGGCGGGAGGAGAGGATTCAGAGCCGGGAGGGAGTGGAAGTGCACCCCGCGAAGTAGCCAGCCCCGGTGATCTGCGCGGGGAGCGCTGACCAACATTGCGCAGTGCAGCGGAGATTGGAGAGACAGAGGGGCAGGATCTGAGCGGGGAACGCGCCAGGGGGCTTGCAGCCGGCTCCCGGGAAGGAAAAAAAAAAGCGTGCACTTTCTTCAGCGGCCTTAAAGAGACAGGAGCCCAGCGGAGGAGCCGGATCGCCCCAGCACACTCAGCCCAGCAGGCTGGGAGTCCTGGGGAGTTTGAGACGCCTTAGCTGGAGACTGAGGAAGCGTAGCCATACTTAAACTTCTCACTGAGACCAACAGCCTCCTATTCGTTCCCACCACTGCCAGAGTGATAAAGGGCCCTGCGGAGCAGCACAGTCACAGCTGTGGAATAGTGGGGCAATAGCGCCACCTAGAGCATTCCCACAGAATCTACGTCCGGTGGGCATTTTTTTTTGTTTTTTTTGTTTTGTTTTGTTTTTTGTTTTGTTTTTGTTTTTCTTTTCTTTCTTTTTCTTCTTTTTTTCTTTCTTTCTTTCTTTTTTTTTCTCTTTTTTTTTCTTCTCTTTTTAAAGTCTTAAAGAGCCCAGCTGACATACGTGGCAACTATCAGTGACCAAATTATACAGCCATGAAAAGACAGAGGAATATGTTTCAGACCAAAATCAACCAGACAACCCCAGAGAGGGAGTCTGAAGGGATGGAAATGCACAGCCTCCCTGAAAAAGAATTTAGAATAAAAGTCATAACCATGCTGATGGACCTACAGAGAAATGTGCAAGAGCTGAGGGAGGAAGTGAGGGAACTGAGGAAAGACAATGCAGAAATCAGACAAGCGATCGACGGGCTTAACAGCAGAATGGATGAGATGCAAGAGACTGTTAATGGAATAGAAAACAGAACAGGAGTACAGAGCAGCTGAGGCAGAGAGAGATAAAAGGATTTCTAGGAATGAAAGAATATTAAGAGAACTGTGTGACCAATCCAAACGGAACAATATTCGCATTATAGGAGTACCAGAGGAAGAAGAGAGAGAAAAAGGGATAGAAAGTGTCTTTGAAGAAATAATTGCTGAAAACTTTCCCTCGCTGGGGAAGGAAGTAGTCTCGCAGTCCACCGAAGCTCATAGATCTCCCAACACAAGGGACCCAAGGAAGACAACACCAAGACACATAATAATTAAGATGGCAAAGATCAAAGATAAAGACAGGGTATTAAAGGCAGCTAGAGAGAGAAAAAAGATCACCTACAAAGGAAAACCCATCAGACTATCATCAGACTTCTCAACAGAAACCTTACAGGCCAGAAGAGAATGGCATGATATATTTAACGATATGAAACAGAAGGGCCTCGAACCAAGAATATTGTATCCAGCACGATTATCATTTAAATATGATGGAGGGATTAAACAATTTCCAGATAAACGAAAGTGGAGAGAGTTTGCCTCTCATAAACCACCACTACAGGATATCTTAAATGGACTGCTCTAGATGGAAGCACCCCTAAGGGTAAAAAGATGTCACCAGAGAAAATAAAATCATAGCAAAGAAAGAAGACCATCCAAATACTAACTAAAGGCAAAGAATAAAACACCTATTATAGAAAGAATGGAGGAGGAGGAATAAGAAGGGAGAGAAAGAAAGAAACATCAGACTGTGTTTACAATAACTTAACAAGAAAGTTAAGTTAGATTGTTAGATAGTAAAGAAGCAACCCGTGAACCCTTGGTAACCACGAATCTAAAGCCAGCAATGGCAATAAGTACATACCTATCAATAATCACCCTAAATGTAAATGGACTGAATGCACCAATCAAAAGACACAGAGTAACAGAATGGATAAAAAAGCAAGACCCATCTATATGCTGCCTACAAGAAACTCACCTCAAATCCAAAGATATACACAGACTAAAAGTGAAGGGATGGAAAAAGATATTTCATGCAAACAACAAAGAGAAAAAAGCAGGTGTTGCAGTACTTGTATCAGACAAAATAGACTTCAAAACGAAGAAAGTAGCAAAAGATAAAGAAGGACATTACATAATGATAAAGGGGTCAGTCCAACAAGAAGATATAACCATTATAAATATATATGCACCCAACACAGGAGCGCCAGCATATGTGAGACAAATACTAACAGAATTAAAGGAGGAAACAGACAGCAATGCATTCATCTTAGGAGACTTCAACACACCACTCACTCCAGAGGACAGATCAACCAGACAGAAAATAAGTAAAGACACAGAGGCACTGAACAACACACTAGAACAGATGGACCTAACAGACATCTACAGAACTCTACACCCAAAAGCAACAGGATACACATTCTTCTCAAGTGCACATGGAACATTTTCCAGAATAGACCACATACTAGGCCACAAAAAGAACCTCAGTAATTTCAAAAATATTGAAATCCTACCAACCAACTTCTCAGATCACCAAGGTATAAAACTAGAAATAAATTTTAGAAAGAAATCAAAAGGCTCACAAATACATGGAGACTTAACAACACTCTCCTAATTAATCAATGGGTTAACGACCAAATCAAAACAGAAATCAAAGAATATATGGAGACTAATGACAACAACAACACAAAGCCACAACTTCTGTGGGACGCAGCAAAGGCAGTTCTAAGAGGAAAGTATATTGCAATCCAGGCCTATTTAAAGAAGGAAGAACATTCCCAAATGAATAGTCTAAAGACACAATTACTGAAATTGGAAAAAGAAGAACAAATGAGGCCCAAAGTCACCAGAAGGAGGGACATAATAAAGATTAGAGAAGAAATAAATAAAATTGAGAAGAATAAAACAATAGAAAAAATCAATAAAACCAAGAGCTGGTTCTTTGAAAAAATAAACAAAATAGATAAACCCCTAGCCAGACTCATTAAGAGAAAAAGAGAATCTACACACATAAACACAATCAGAAATGAGAAAGGAAAAATCACGACGGACCCCACAGAAATACAAAGAATCATAAGAGAATATTATGAGAATCTATATGCTAACAAGCTGGAAAACATAGAAGAAATGGACAACTTCTTAGAAAAATACAACCTTCCAAGACTGACCAAGCAAGAAACAGAAAAACTAAACAGACCAATCACCAGTGACGAAATCGAATTGGTAATCAAAAAACTACCCAAGAACAAAACCCCTGGGCCTGATGGATTCAACTCTGAATTCTACCAGACATATAGAGAAGAAATAACACCGATTCTCCTTAAAGTTTTCCAAAAAATAGAAGAGGAGGGAATACTTCCAAACTCATTCTATGAAGCCAGCATCACTCTAATACCAAAACCGGGCAGACCTCACCAAAAAAGAAAATTGCAGACCAATATCCCTGATGAACATAGATGCAAAAATACTCAAAATATTAGCAAACCAAATTCAAAAATATATCAAGAGGATCATACACCATGATTAAGTGGGATTCATCTCAGGGATGCAAGGATTGTATAACATTCGAAAATTCATCAACATCATCCACCACATCAACAAAAAGAAGAACAAAAACCACATGATCATCTCCATAGATGCTGAAAAAGCATTTGACAAAATTCAGCATCCGTTCCTGATAAAAACTCTCAACAAAATGGGTATAGACGGCAAGTACCTCAACATCATAAAGGCTATATATGACAAACCCACAGCTAACATCATACTTAACGGCGAGACGCTGAAAGCTTTTCATCTAAGATCAGGAAGAAGACAGGGATGCCCTCTCTCTCCACCGTTATTCAACATAGTACTGGAGGTCCTAGCCACAGCAATCAGACAAAACAATGACATACAAGGCATCCAGATTGGTAAAGAAGAAGTCAGATTGTCACTATTTGCAGATGACATGATACTGTACATAAAAAACCCTAAAGATTCCATTCCAAAACTACTAGAACTAATATCTGAATTCAGCAAAGTTGCAGGATACAAAATTAACACACAGAAATCTGTTGCTTTCCTATACACTAATGATGAACTAACAGAAAGAGAAATCAGAAAAACAATTCCATTCACAATTGCATCAAAAAGAATAAAATACCTAGGAATAAACCTAACAAAGGAAGTGAAAGACCTGTACTCTGAAAACTACAAGACACTCCTGAGAGAAATTAAAGACGACAGTAACAAATGGAAATGCATCCCATGCTCTTGGCTAGGAGGAATAATATTGTGAAAATGGCTATACTACCTAAAGCAATCTACAGATTCAATGCAATCCCTATCAAACTACCAACAGCTTTCTTCAATGAACTCGAACAAATAATTCTAAAATTCATATGGAACCACAAAAGACCCCGAATAGCCAAATCAATCCTGAGAAGGAGGAATAAAACAGGGGAATTACACTCCCTGACTTCAAGCTCTACTACAAAGCCACAGTAATCAAGACAATTTGGTATTGGCACAAAAACAGACCCACAGACCAGTGGAACAGAATAGAAAATCCAAACATTAACCCAAACATATACAGTCAATTAATATTTGATCAAAGTGCCTTGGATATACAATGGGGAGATGACAGCCTCTTCAGCAGCTGGTGTTGGAAAAACTGGACAGCTACATGTAAGAGAATGAAACTGGACTACTGTCTAGCCCCATACACAAAGGTAAACTCAAGGTGGATCAAAGACTTGAATGTAAGTCATGAAACCATAAAACTCTTAGAAAAAAACATAGGCAAAAATCTCTTGGACATAAACATGAGCAACTTCTTCATGAACATATATCCCCGGGCAAGGGAAACAAAAGCAAAAATGAACAAGTGGGACTATATCAAGCTGAAAAGCTTCTGTACAGCAAAGGACAACATCAGTAGAACAAAAAGACATCCTACAGTATGGGAGAATATATATATAAAAAACGTATCCGATAAGGGGTTGACATCCAAAATATATAAAGAACTCACGCACCTTAAGAAACAGAAAGCAAATAATCCAATTAAGAAATGGGCAGAGGACATGAATAGACACTTCTCCAAAGAAGAAATTCAGATGGCCAACAGGCACATGAAAAGATGCTCCACATCGCTAATTATCAGAGAAATGCAGATTAAAACCACAATGAGATATCACCTCACACCAGTGAGGATGGCCAACATCCAAAACACAAACAACAACAAATGTTGGCGAGGATGTGGAGAAAAGGGAACCCCCCTACACTGCTGGTGGGAATGCAAATTAGTTCAACCATTGTGGAAAGCAGTATGGAGGTTCCTCAAAAAACTCAAAATAGAAATACCATTTGACCCAGGAATTCCACTCCTAGGAATTTTCCCTAAGAATGCAGCAGCCCAATTTGAAAAGGACAGATGCACCCCTATGTTTATTGCAGCACTATTTACAATAGCCAAGAAATGGAAGCAACCTAAGTGTCCATCAGTAGATGAATGGATAAAGAAGAAGTGGTACATATACACAATGGAATATTATTCAGCCATAAGAAGAAAACAAATCTACCATTTGCAACAACATGGATGGAGCTAGAGGGTATTATGCTCAGTGAAATAAGCCAAGCCGAAAAAGACAAGTATCAAATGATTTCACTCATATGTGTAGTATAAGAACAAAGAAAAAAACTGAAGGAACAAAACAGCAGCAGACTCACAGAACCCAAGAACGGACTAATAGTTACCAAAGGGAAAGGGACTGGGGAAAATGGGCGGGAAGGGAGGGATAAGAGGGAAAAAGGGGCATTACGATTAGCAGATGTAATGTTGGGGGGGCACGGGGAGGGCAGTACAACTCAGAGAAGAGAAGTAGTGATTCTATAGCATCTCACTACGCTGATGGACAGTGACTGTAATGGGGTTAGTGGGGGGGACCTGATGAAGGGGTAGTTTAATAATCGTAATATTGCACATGTAATTGTAAATTAATGATAATAAAATAAATTATATTTTAAAAAGTCTAGCTTTTAAAAATCAAAAAAAATGAATATGGCAATGATCTGATTCTTCATTCAACTGAAATTCTATGTGGTAATATATTTGTCTCAGTGAAACAACATGGGGCAGCTTGACAATTTCTTGAAGTCAAGGTAAATGAATCTTAGTATTATCACAGTGTTTAAATAGAAGGATTAGATAGAAGTGACAAACTAAAAATGAAGTAAAAGTAAAAGACTTTATAATATATTATCTCCAAAAGTCCTTACTAGTCTCACATATGTCTAGTCACAGAAGACCAAGTCTCAAAAGTCTCATGCACTTAGCTGCCTGCCATATTGCAAGGTAAACTGAAAATCAGCCAATGGTAAATAATTTTTAATGAAATATACTTGTCATACAAAATTATATTAGTTTCTAATATACAACATAGTGATTTGACATTTATATACATTACAAAATTCTTACTAAGTGTAGTTACCATCTATCACCATAAAAAGTTATTACAGTATTATTGACAATATTCCCTATGCTGTATTTTTCATCCCTGTGACTCCTTTGTTTTATGACTGGAATTTTGTACTCTTAATCTCCTTCATCTATTTTGCTAATACTGCCAACCCCCCTCCCTCTGCCAACCACAACTTTATTATCTATATTTATGAGTCTATTTCTGACTTTGATTGTATGTTTTATTTTAGATCCCACCTGTAAGTGAAATCATATGGTATTTGTCTTTCTCTGTCTGACTTATTTAGAGTAATAGCCTCTAGGTCAATCCATGTTGTCATAACCAGCAAGGTTTCATTCTTTTTTATAGCTGAGTAATATTCCATTGCATTTATATAATCTTTATCCATTCATCTATTGATCGACAATTAGGTTGCTTCCATATCTTGGCTATTGTAAACAATGCTACAGTAAAAACAGGTGTGCATTTGTCTTTTCAAATTCTTGTTTTCACTTTCCTTATGTATAATACCCGGAAATGGGATTACTGGACTGTGTGGTATTTGTACCTTCAATTTTTTGAGAAATCGCCATACTGTTTTCAATAGTGGCTGCTCCAATTTTCATTCCCATCAACAGTGCATGAAGGTTCTCTTTTCTCCACATCCTCACTGACACTTGTTACTTCTTTTCTTTTTGATACTAACCATTCTGACTGGTGTGCAGTGATTCATTGTGATTTTGATTTGTATTTCCCTGATGGTTAGTGATGTTTAGCATCTTTCCATGTGTCTGATGGCCGCCTGTCTCTTCTTTGGAAAAATGTCTATTCAGGTCCTCTTTTCATTTTTAATTGGATTGTGTGTGTGTTCATGTATGTGTGTGTGTGTTGAGTTGTGTGAGTTCTTTGTATATTTTTTATATTAGCTCCTTATCAAATATATCATTTACAAATGTCTTCTCCTATTCAAGGCTGCCTTTTGTTGATAGTTTCCTTCTCTGTGCAAATCTATAGTTTTATGTAGTCTTAATTGTTTATTTTTGCTTTTGTTGCCCTTGCCTGAGGAAAGAGATCCATAAAAACATTGCCAACACTGATGTCCAAAAGTTTACTGCCTCTGTTTTTTTTTTCAGACTTTTATGGTTTCAGGTCTTTAATCTACTTTGAATTTCTTTTTGTATCACATGAAAAATAGTGGTCCTGTTGTATTCTTTTGCATGTAGCTCCAGTTTTCCCTACACCATTTATTTAAGACACTATCTTTTCCCCATTGTATATTCTTACCTCTTTTGCAGTAGATTACCTGATCATATAAGTGTGGGTTTATATTTGGGCTCTTTATTCTGTTCCATTGATCTATGTGCCTGTTTTTGTGCCAGTACACACTGTTTTGATGATTATCATATATTTGAAATCTAGGATTGTGATACCTCCAGCTTTGTTCTTCTTTCTCAAAATTGCTTTGGCTGTTTGGGGTCTTTCACGGTTCCATACATATTTTAGGATCATTTATTATTCTGTGAAAAATCCTATTTGTATTTTGATAGGGATTGCATTGAATCTGTAGATCACTTTAGGTATTATAAACATTTTAACAATATTAATTCTTGTAATCCATATGCAGTGTATCTTTCCATTTATTTGTGTCTTACTCAGTTTTTTCATCAGCATCTTATAGTTTTCATGTACAACTCTTTAACCTCCTGGTTTAAATTTATTCCTAAGTATTTTATCCTTCTTCATATAATTGTAAATGGGATTGTTTTCCTAATTTCCCTTTCTTCTACTTTGTTATTAATATATAGAACCACACCGGATTTCCATATATTAATTTCATACCCTACAATTTTACTGAATTCATTTGTTCTAATAGCTTTTGGGTGGAGTCTTCAGGGTTTTCTTCATATAATATCATGTCATTTGTAAATACTAAGAGTTTCGTGTCTTCCTTTCCAATCTGGATGCTTTTTATTTCTTTTTCTTGTCTGATTACTGTGGCTAGGACTTCTAGCACTATGTAGAAAGTGGCTTTCAGCTTTTCACCATTGGTTACAATGTTAGCTTAATTAAGGTATGTTTCCTCTATACCCACTTTGTAGAGTGTTTTTATCATGAATGGGATGTTGAATTTTGTCAAAATTTTTTCTGCATCTATTAAGATGTTGTTATGATTTTTATCCTTCATTTTGTTAATTGACTTATCACACTGATTGATTTGCAGGTGTTGAATCATCTTTGCATCACTGGAATAAATCCTACTCAGTTGTAGTGAATGATCTTCTTAATGTATTATTGAACCTGGTTTGCTAATATTTTGTTGAGATTTTTACTTCTCCATTCATCAAAGATATTGGCCTTTAATTTTCTTTTTTTGTAGTGTCTATGTCTCATTTTGGTATCAGGGTAATGCTGGCCTTAAGGAATGAAGCATTCCTTGCTCTTCAATTTTTTGGAATAGTTTGAGAAGGATAGGTATTAACTCTTCTTTAAGTGTTTGGTAGAATTCACCTATGAAGCCACCTATGGTATTTTCTTTGTTGGGAATTTTTTATTACTGATTCAATTTTATACCTGGTAATTGGTATGTTTAGAAATATCTATTTCTTCCTGATTCAGTCTTGGAAGATTGTATGTTTCTAGACCTTTATCCATTTATTCTTGGTTGTCCAATTTGTAGGTGTATAATTTTTCATAGAAGTCTTTTATAATCCTTTGTATGTCTATGGTGTCATTGTAACTTCTCTTTCATTTCTGATTTCATTTATTTGAGTCCTTTCTCTTTTTTTCTTGATGAGTCTGGCTAAAGGTTTATCAATTTTGTTTGTCTTTTCAAAGAACCAGCTCTTAGTTTCATTGATCTTCGCTATTTTTTTAGGTCTTTCATTTATTTCCACTTTGATCTTTATTATTTCCTTCCTTCTACTAACTTTGGACTTTGTTTATTCTTGTTTTTCTAGTTCCTTTAAATATAATATTAGATTATATATTTGATATTTTTCTTGTTTCTTGAGGTAGGCCTGTGTTACTATAAACTTTATTTTTAGAGATGCTTTTGCTGCATTCCAAAGATTTTGAGCCATTTCGTTTCCACTTTCATTTGTCTCAAGGTATTTTCTTTATTTCCTTTTTGATTTCTTCATTGACCCATTGGTTGTTTAGAATGGTGAACACATTTTTTTTTAAACATTTTCTTTCTCCTGCCTTCACACAAGACTAGACCCCAACTAACAAAAATTTTTCTTTCCAAAAGTTTATTTTTAAGATAATTGTCTATAAGCCTATTTTAGCATCCTGAGTGTTTGTGAACTGGATATTTGTTGCTCAGGGAATATGACAGTGTCAAAATCAGGTAAGAAAATTCAGTAAAGTCATTTAAAATATGGATTAAAACTCCATTAGCCCTATTTCTATCATACTTTTATTCTTAATATTATACATTTACTGACTAAAATGTGGCAAAAGCAAAGGGAGCATTAGAACAGAAATATATTTAACTCTTCATGGAATTGAAAATAGAATCTGACCAAGATGCTTAGTAAATGCACCAAGCTCTTCATGCACTTCTAGAATTGAGCACTGTGTTTTGCTCTGACTGTTTAGTGATGGGTTTTGCTCTGACTGATCTAAAACATCTCATGAGCAGTTTACATGGGGCATATAGAGTCCATTACTCAGAAAGGAGACTAAATTGATAGTCTTGTCTTTGATGTTTCTTGTACATTGTTATGCTTTTCTGCTTTCAGTAGCAATTTCTTGGAAATCACAAAAGATTGCCAAATTCTTAATTGTACTATATTTTGTAGATTTATCTTAAAATACTGTCTTTTTTCCAAAATTTGTTTTATTTTCTTAGGGAGCTTATACCTCCTGGAAGCTTCTTTCTCTGCCATAGTACTCTATCCTGGATACAGACCAAGGTCCTGGGCTGACTCTGTTTAATTAGCAAGTTGTATAATTTTGGAAAAATCTCTTCAGCTCTTAGACCTCATTTCTCTTATTTTAAAATGAGCTATTTGGGCTTGATGTTCTCTCAGGGTCTTCCTTCTCAAGTATTCATTGGCATAGAAGAGGTGTTCAAAAATACTCATTGAAGGAATAGAGATCCTGTTTTTCACATGCATATCTGGCCAGAATTATGATGGTCTCTCAGACATCAATAGAAATAGATTGGCTGTTGTGTTGTTGTTTTTTTTTATACATATATATACAAAAATAATGTTATGGAACAGTAACAATATATAACTCCTTTTGGGTTCTTGGACCTGATTCCAATGTTTGTGTGTGGGGGGAACAACACCAAGCAATTCTCAAACACCAGCAAGGTGTCCAAAAACTCAACTCAGTTCTGACACTATCTGCTGCACCAGATTTCCCAGGTTAAGGGCTCTGTCCTACAAGACTGCCCTCCACCCCCGACTCCAGACACCAGTCACAAGACCCAGGCAGATACCTGTATTTCTGACCTACCAGCTACCGATTGAAGGCTCCAAAGACCTCCCCTTTACATTTGATTAATTTGCTAGAGCAGCTCACAAAACTCAGGAAAAATACTTATGTTTAACATTTTAAGAAAGAATACTGTAAAGGATACAAGTTAATTGCCAGATGAAGAGATACTTAGGGCAAGGTCCCAAATAAAGGAGCTTCTATCCTTGTGGAACTTGGAGGCTGGCTCGGTGGCACGTGGGAATGTTCTGGTTCCCCCGGCATGGAAGCTCTCTCCAACAGAGAAACAGGATCCTCACCTTGGGTGTGATCCAAAAGTCTCTCATTAACATGACAAGACACCCATTTCATCTTTAAGACTGCAGTGTTTTCAGGAATTGTGGATGAAGATCAAATATACCTGGGAAATACATAGTTGGTCATATGAATGACCAACTATGTATTTCTTATGACTCATATTGCAGCTGTGAAAGAGGGCATTGTTAAAGTCCTGCATGCTGGAAATATCCAACATGTGGTATCATGATTCAAATCTAGGAATCATAAAGCCAGTGAAAAGCAATGAACAAATTTTGATACTGTGATTATTTTGAAGTTTTTGACTCTTACATTAATGGATGTCAACAGGACCAGGAAGGAGTCGAAGAGATATGTTCTCTGTACCCTGCTACTCAAAGGAAGCACAATAGACGACAGATCTAAAAATGCAGAGAAAGATCCTGAAATTCAGCGTTTAGATGTGGATTCTCTGGTCATTAAGGATATCTGGGTGAACAAAGCCCCAGGATGAGGTGCAGAACTTACCAAGCTCGTGGGCAGACTGACCCTACATGGGCTCTCCCTGCCACACTGAGATGCTCCTTACTGAAAAAGAGCAGATTGTTCCTAAACCAGAAGAGATTGCACAGAGGAAAAAGATATCCCAGCAGAAACTGAGGAAACAGAAACTTTTGGCCCAGGAACAAATTCAGCATAAGATAAATTCCAATAAAAGTAAAAGCAGAATGTTGGTTGTCTTTATTAGTAAATATATTTAAAGTGCCTTAGACAAAACAAACAAAAAAAACCAATAGACTACAGATCAACTAGAAGAGACATACAACATTGACAATATGTTATTGGCAATCTGTGTAATTTAAGATTCTCTTTGGTTCTCATCTATTATTGAAGAAGTTTGACTGTTAAATTTCCCAGTAATATGGAAATTTGTACTTTCTTGGGTCACCTATTACAATTTAATGCATAGGAAGAAAAAAGTCAGTTTTTTTAATAATCCATAGGAAATTGATTTAGCGAATAAGTTATATATGATATTTCAGTTTCTAAAGTAATTATTAAATATGCATTTTAGTTGGCAAAGCTCTTTCATATTACTTAGCTATTCCTCACAACTACTCCTCTGGTGCTGTTAGCTGAGTTCTGAGGGATCGATTAAATGAATGAATGGATGGATGAATAATGCTTAAGATCTCAAAGGTAAGAAAAGGCAAAGACACGTTTGTGTTCATTGACCCTGTCTCGCCTGACTATTATTTGGCCCCCTTAGCCTTGTTGTCTCCCCAGGACAAAGAGGTAGCAAAGCTATGCTTTTTTCTATGGCGGTAAATAAGCAGGTCATTAGTTGTAGTAAATGGGTGGAAGGGCAAGATGAAAGAATAAGCCAGATAAGAAATGTCTGCTTACAATAGGTATGGTTTAGCATCTTGGTTTATAACTTTAGTGAACATTATGATCACAGTTAGTGAGGCTCCACAGTCTTTAAATGTACAAACACATTTCTTCTCCAGGGCCAAAATATAATTTCCTTCTGTTCTGTGCCTAGGAAGAGAGCAATAGAGAGGGAGAGAGAGTGAGAATGAACAAAGTTCAAATGGATCAGAATTACTGAGATTCCTTTGTGATGTTCTATTGAATTTCACATTTTGAAATGGACAAAATGGTTCTTACTGAAAAAACTATTGGTATGGATAGATATAATTAGAAGAAAGAAAGGGAAAACAAGTGTTGGCAGTAGGCAGCTTTTACTAAATCTATTCCTTATTACATTTTTATTGAGCCTCTTTTTGTTGTTTTTTGGAATTAAGCTAGTTGCTCTAGGGGGAATCTTTATATGCAGAAGTGAGCTCCCCCCCCACACACTTCATATAATGTTCATATGAATTTTCATTACATTTCCTTGGCTTTGGATATTTGCCTCTCTTTATCTTTTGGTTCGGAACAGTATTTTCCCTTCCATCTATTGTTCAGGTGAATAGGCATTCACAGTTGCATTACACGCTCCTTTGGAAAGTAAGTTCTCCTTTGTGACAGGCAACGCCTAGAACACAGTCTCCCCTTTGCTGCTGCCAGTTATGTCGGGTTCCTCTCCCAGGATAAGCACCAGCACAGGTGGCTGACTGCCACCAAGGTTGAGCTACACCTTTTAACTAATAGGCACAAAATCCCTCATTTCCTCATTCTGTGTACAACACGCATGTTCTTTAAGTGATTTCTGGGTGTTGTTTTCTTTTTTTCTATTCTAAACTTTTGTTAGGTAGAAACACAGACATGAGTAGCAGGGGAAGGGGAAGATAAGGTTCAAGGAAAAACTGCCCAAACTGCCCAGGCGGGGGTCCCGTGAGGGCAACAAAGGCTTTTTCAGGGAGATGACTTCTTTGCCTATCAGGACCAGGCCAAACCGGTCCCAACCTGACTCCAGCATGGGCACAATCGCACAAAACTAAGGACTGCCCAACACACGCCTCATCGTCAGTAAGGACACACGCACTGAGAAGGATGACGCTACAGGTGGACCGGCTATCAAATAGCCCCACCTTTTCTATCAAAAGAGGTGCCTCTTAGCCAGAATGCAATATGGATGAGGCCATTGTCTACCTTAGCTCTGGCTGGCTCCTCCTTTGGAATGTATTCAAATAAAACTTTCATTTTGCTTCGCTATTTTGTCTCTGCCTTAGGATTCTTTGTTGCAGCAGGGACAAGGACTGAGGAGAATGACCTCAGCCCGTATCAGTTTTATCTGCCTCTCTGAAGTATTGACCATTGTGACATGTCAGTATAATCACTGATAAATGTAAATAATTATTGTGCTGGCTTTAATTCCTATTAAAATTTAAATATGCTTGACATATTATTCATATCCATTTACAATGTTCTTTTAGTTCTTAATATGGAACAAATCCTGTTGTATAATATTATACAAAACAGTGATTTGATTTACTGAAAGTAAGCCTAAGTATGAAAATTCCTACCTCTTGGGCTCATGCGTTATTTAAGTGTCAAAATCTGCCTAGAAAAATCAACTATATTCCCTCCCAGGTAGTTAGCTACTAGCTGAAATGAAGACAAAAATTGAAATGCTTTTATTTAAATATTGTTATAGCATTAAATAAATTTGTCTTGCTTTTCTAATATAAAATGTTTAATAGAAGTTCCTCTGTACCAAAGAGGCGGTCCACTTCCAGACTTTTGTCTGGAAAAGATCATTTAGAAATAATCACTTTTAGTACTGTTGCATTACTAGGTTCTATTTTTCTCATTTTTTAAGGAATGTGAGAGATAGCACTAACTTCTATGCGTGCCAAACATTGTGATGAAATGATTACTGTTTCTTCCTTGTCTTTATTAAAGACTTTAGTGATAAATCAAACTCTTTAATGTAACGGGCAAGGGTTGCTTTTTTGGCTGGGTCTCCCACACGTCTTTCCTAATTTTCAGACATTCTAACCCATTTGTGCTCCCAGAACCTTCTCTGACATTCCCTGCTTTTGTAAATGCCAGCCCCACCCTAGAATCCCCTAGCCCCTTGGCCTTCCATTATAAACTCAGCTGTGAAGACCTTGCAAACCTTGCAAATGCCCCACTCCTTCCCGTTCACACGTGGTTCCATCAGGGCAGTGGTTTCTAGTGTGGTCCCCTACAGGCACATCAGCCATCCCCTCATCACCTGGAAACTTGTTAGAAATGTAAGTTCTCGGGTCACAACTTAGACCTAGTCAATTAGAAAGTGGGTGGTAGGACCTATTGTGTGTTTTAACAAATCTCTCTGGCTATTCTGACCCACAGCCTTAGGGCATCACCTTATATCCATATCAGGATCCTCAGACTCTCACTTGTTTTCATAATTGGTGCTCTGTAGGGTTTTCCGATAAAACCAACCCTTCTAAACAAGCAAAACAAAACAAAACAAAAAAAACAAAGGCACCTAACTGGGTAACTAAAATAAAGTAGCCTGAAGCCAGTTATCCAAAGCTTATTTATTTAATGATCAGTAAGTAAATACCAATTTTGATGTTTAATTTACTTAAAATTCAACCTCCTTTGGGTATTTTTTACATTTTACATCTTTATCAGTTTCCACACCTACACATTCTTCAAGCCACTCATGAAATTTCAACTTTCATTTGAGACCTGAGATTTTTCCCTACCTGGGCTAAGTCATCTCTCTTATTTGTTTCTAAAGTGATTAACTGCACATTTCTCCAGTAACATTAAGAATTTCTTGAGAGCAAAACTCTTATTTTTCTTGTTACATCATAGTCAATGCCATCTGTACCAAAGACATTTGAGGAATGCTTGTTACTTTCAATGACAGTATTATAATATAATAGTTGGCGGTATAGACTGGACCCAAAATTTATGTTCAAATGTCACCTCTTTATTTACTATCTCTGTGACTTTGGGCAAGTTTTTAAAAATGACTTTATGCCTCAGTCTCCTTATCTATAAAATGGGCATAATATAATAGTACTCACTGCATAGGGTTGTTTAGAATAAAGTGAGTTTACATATTTGAAGTGCCTAGAACAGTGCCAGCATATAGTAACATTATATAAAGGCTAGTTATTATTATTTCTTTAGTTTCCAAATCCTAGTCCTGTTTTTATTCAACTATGTGTTTATGTATCTTTATTTCCTTTTAAATGTTCCTTGTTCTTTATTTCCTCTGCATCATTTGGATTTAATAAAACAATTAATTTTGCCACAAATAATAAGATATTACCACTTTTTAAAAGGTAAGATGCATGCTTTGGGGGGTAGGGAGATCCTCAAAATAGGTGGAGATAAAGAGGTATAAGCTTCCTACTATAAAATAAGATATATGTACAGCATAGGGAATACAGTCAATAGTATAATATCTTTGTATGGTGGCAGGCAGTAACTACTTTTATCATGGTGAGCATTTAATGATGTATATAATGATCAAATCACTATCCTGTATACCTAAAATCAATACAATATTGTGTATCAACTGTATTTCAATAAAAAACAGATGAATGCTTTAAATAGTTCATAGTCTCTGGCCTAGTAATTGTCCTTCTGGAACTTTATCTTATTTTTTTAAAGGTCAAAACTTAACAAAAATTTTAGGACAAAAATATCCATTTTAGCATTATTAACAATAGTTGATTTCTTTACATATTTTTGGATACATCTTTTCTCAGATAGATAGCTTGCAAATATTTTCTCCCAGTCTGTGGCTTGCCTTCTCATTCTGTTTATGTATCTTTCACAGAACAAAATGTTAAAAAAGAAAATTAATCCAAGTAAATTTGAAGATCTAACTGGCTTTATTAGGCAGTTCATGAATCAGGCAGTATCCCCTCTAGCAAATAGAGAGAGAAGCTCTGAAAGGCAGCAGAAAGTGAGAAGTTTTTAAAGACAGCACAAGGAAGTCATAAACAGAAAAAAAAAAGATTTTGGGTGAGGTCATCTTCATCTAGGGACAAAAGGGTCTTATTAGATAGATTCCTTTGGGGGTGGAGAGGACACATGTGACATTATCTTATGGATAATGCTGACCAGAAATTTCCTGACTGTCTATACTTCTGCGGGAAGTTGAAACAGCAGTCAGGTTAGGTATTAAGCCCTGGTTTAATGACTTGGCTTTAGCAGAAGGGACACAGTGTTAGGCCTGTGTCTTTTTTTTTTTTTTGGTAACATTAATATACAATTACATGAGCAACATTGTGGTTACTAGATTCCCCCCATTATCAAGTCCCCACCACATACCCCATTACAGTCACTGTCCATCAGTGTGGTAAGATGCTATAGAGTCACTACTTGTCTTCTCTGTGGCTTCCCTGTGACCTACCTATTAAAGGCTTTTATATCCTTGGAGAGACAGGCAGGAAAGACAGAATTTCAAACTGGGTACACTCCATTTACATAAAATATGCAATTTGAAAGGAGGGTTCAAGTCCACGTACATCTCAGCACCAAAGGACATTAAGGGGAAGGCAAGTTTTTACTTGTCTTGTGTCCTTGTGCAGGAATCCTGATGACAAAGGAGAAAAGATGTGGTGATGCATACTTTGTTTAGCTTTTAACTTGTTTTTAATTAACAGATGGTATTGCAGAGTTAGAAAGTTTAAGTTTTCAAGGGTGGCCATTTTGAGACTTCCAGAGTTGATGAAACTTTCAATACTTAGGCCTTAGGAATCTTTTGGTGCTCCCTTGTACACTGGGCAGCTTTTCTTTATTTTACACAAGGTTCACTCTGTGGCTCCAGCCAATCAGATATTTTCCATTTCTCTTCCTTGTTCTTTATACTTTATACTATGAAAGTTTCCTGCCTTCCACGCCATTTTATAGTTCTCTGAAAGAAGACTGTCCACTTCATGAAGGGTTAAATAACATTTGTTTGTATTCCCTAAATTGTCTTCTTTATCATTTTTTAACAATGTCTAACTCAATGTTTTACTTCTTTTGATAGAAGAAAACTTCTTGTCTAATGCAATTAGAACCAGTGGGTGGTTAGTTAATTATATAAAATTATAACTCCAACCTTAACATTTCTTTTCATTTAAAATATATAGAATTCAATTATTTGTTAAACTCTTCTTTGAATATGGATCTGATTGTTCTTCTGAATTGTCTTTTATTTTTCCCATAAAACACACATATAATGCATTGCCTATGACATCCAGTGTTTCCAGTTAGAATACAGACTTCTTAGGTTTAAAGGGGGCTCTACAATATGGATGGCCAACAGGCACATGAAAAGATGCTCCACAACGTTAATCATTAGGGAAATGCAAATTAAAACCACAACGAGATATCACCTCACACCAGTTAGGATGGCCACCATCCAAAAGACAAACAACAACAAATGTTGGCAAGGATGTGGAGAAAGGGGAACCCTCCTACACTGTTGGTGGAAATGTAAATTGGTTCAACCATTGTGGAAAGCAATATGGAGGTTCCTCAAACAACTAAAAATAGAAATACCATTTGACCTCGGAATTCCACTCCTAGGAATTTACCTGAAGAAACAAGATACCAGATTCAAAAAGACATATGCACTCCCATGTTTACTGCTACACTATTTACAATAGCCAAGATATGGATGCAACCTAAGTGTCCATCAACAGATGGATGGATAAAGAAGATGTGGTACATATACACAATGGAATATTATTCAGCCATAAAAAGAAATGAAATTCTGCCATTTGCAACAACATGGATGGAGCTAGAGAGTATTATGCTCAGTGAAATAAGCCAGGCAGAGAAAGACAAATACCACACGATTTCACTCATTTGTGGAGTATAACAACAAAGAAAAACTGAAGGAACAAAATAGCAGTGGACTTGCAGACACCAAGAAGGGACTAGTGGTTACCAAAAGTGAGGGGTTGGGGAGAGAGGGTGGGAGGGAAAAGGGGATTAAGGGGCACTATAATCTGCAATCACAATATAGGCAGGTCACAGGGAAGGCAGTACAGCATGAAGAAGACAATTAATAACTCTATAACATCTTACTGCGCTGATAGACAGTGACTGCAATAGAGGGGATGAGGACTTGATAATATGGGTGAATGCTGAAACCACTGTGGTATTTATGTGAAACCATCATAAGATTGTATATCAATGATACCTTAATAAAAAAAAAGCGGGCTCTATCATGTAGAGTATCTTACCTAACCTCTCTGGGCTTTAGTTTCCTCATCTATAGAATGACAGTAATAATAATACCTACCACAAAAGAAAATAAAATGAATTAATACATGTTAATCATGCAGAACATTTGTGTAACACATAGTAAGTGTGACATAGATATTTGCATTAAAGTGGAACAAGAATGTGTGGCACAGTCTGAAGGAAGGATACTTTAGGTTTTTATTCTTTTTTCCATATTTTTAGTTACCTTGTTACCCCAAACGTACCATCAATGGTTTTTAGCAGCTTGCCTTTATCAAGTCTTTCCAACCACTCCGATTAGTTTTTATATATTAAAAAAAAACTTTTTTTCTTTCTTGTGTATATATTTCATCAACAAACATTAAAAGATTTGGGAAAACCATGAACGGAAGCAGAAAACTCTACTCCTGGGAGAGGTACTGGGCAGACTACAATAAGAATTACTAGCCAAGTTTTCAGGGTGCAGTGCAAATCAGTCAATATGTTTACAGAGGTACTTGGAAAGGTTAAACTAATTTGGTTAATTGATTACACAGAAGTTGATTAATAGGGTATATACTACAAATGCAAGAAGACCATCTCTTCTTTATCCTCATTTTTAAGGCAGCAATGTCTAGACCATGGCAAAGTTTAAATGGGCACTGCGAGATGCCCAGTGAACAGATTAGTCTTAATAGTTTTAGCACTTTTAAAGTAAGTATAAAGTTTTCTCAGCAATGGGGTATTCCATTTAGAGCATTACAACCTCAATATAATACCAATTTAATAAATTAGGTAAAGTGTTCCATTATATTTCCATATATAATGCAGTAGGTCAAGTTTAAATAATGGGTTGGGGTGGCAGTGGACAGGTTTCAGAGAAGAATTCTGGACTGGGGATCAAAAAAAACTTCAGTACTGTATTACATTCTGCAGCATATGAAACTTGAACACAGTACAGGATTCAATGAAAAAACTTTTAATGATTCATTCATTTAAAAAACATAATTGAGTGAACTCAGACTAACTTACTAAAAGGTGGTTCACTTAAACCACTTTGACTAAGAATTTCTAATGTGTTCAAGAGTATACAAAATAGAAAGACAACACCAGGATACAAAACATCCACCCACTTACAAAAAACAGCAAGTTATACAAATAATTATCAAGCATGTAATGTTCAGATGGAAAGACTGTTAGATTAATTGCTTAAAATATGAAAGGCAAATTGACTTTACCTAAGAATTGTAAGTCAGACCTTTACAAGTGGTAATTTCAAAGTTTGGCCTGGTGTTTTTGCTAATGGAACAACCATTAAGAGGTTTATTCTTCAACAATAGGCCTATTTCTTATTCTGAGAGATTGGAGAGGACAAAATTTGAAACTGGGATTGGAGGCAAGAACTCAAATGTCTGCAGGGTGGAGGCAGATACTGAGAATGAGTGATGCTTAGAGAGGCTGTACAGAGTGATGACTGTGGTCCACGGGAAACTGATGACCCATCTAAAAAGTGCAGTGCCTACTCAGGTCACGTGTGTCCTGGCCATGCAGAAGAATGTGCCCCATATACTCAGGCTGCTGATGACTTTCAAAAGAAGGTAGAAAATTAGAATCTTAGCTTAATTCACTGTCAGTTTAATTTTTTAAATATTAAATGCTGTATTAACAAAGCATACTGTCTCTGAGAAAGCTTACTTCTCCTTAGAAGATGTGTGTGTGTGTGTATGATCTAATAGTTATCTGCAAGACAGTTGAAAGAACAAAGAGGCCTTCTTGCCACTCACATTAGAGGGTAAAGTTAGAGGACTGGATTCTAGTACCTATGTCCTAGAGAACCATTCTGTCAACCTTGGAGATGCTAATGGATGTAAAGAACTCTCTTACTGGAGTCTCTAGGGCATTTTTCTTGACTGAAGAACTCCAAACATAGGATATGTATTGTGTTGGAAGGGTTGTAAATCATGGGCAGATGCCATCCCTTTTCTGTACAAAAGGGGTTTCAGCAAAGACTGGTATAGCATTGCACATTGGAAGTAAGATGAACGGTGTGTTCTTACAGTAAAACATAGACCTCAGGACAGAGTGAAAAACTAGTCAACCATAAGGACACTTGTGAATGGTTTTTGACTTTCGCCTGCATTTCCTTCGAACCAAGGATATTCTTATCAGCACTGTGTTAAAATTTCTTCAACACATGTCATTCTTTTTTTTGTTTCACCCCTTTAGTTAAAGTCTGATCTAGCAACATATTGACCAGGTAGGCTAGGCATTTGTATTAGGGACTCAGCAAGAAATAGATGGCAAATTCAGAGCTTAATTGAAGAGATTTTAAAAGGGGGACTATTTACAGAGGTGTGGGCAGGGTTAAGGCCCAACAAGTAATGCTGAAATTGACAGGGACTTTTAAGCACAGGAGCTAAACCACCCTGGGCCTGAAGTAACAAGGGGAGATGTCATGCTGTCAGAAATAGGTGAGAGCTAGAGGCGTGGGAGAGCTGGAGCCTGGAAGAAGTAGTGGCCTTCGAGAATTGCAGCCTCTTCCAAGGCCACAGACAGACAGAGGAAGCAGGGCAATACCATGGCTACTCTTTCTTCCTGCACTCTGTCTCTTTCTGGGGCTTGCCACTCCAAAACCCAGTGAGAAGCCAGCGGGCAAGAGGGCCTGGGTGCTACAGTCTAAAAGGATCAGTCTCCAAGGGTGCACATAGCCAGGGTGGACAAGGGTAAAGAATGGATATGGTTGATGACAAATGGACTATAACAGGTACAGTATTCTTTTAAAATGAGAAATTACCAGTAATACATTAGATTATAAAAAGGAGAAAAAAAATCTGTTAGGAAAAAATGAGTAAAGATAATGAAGCACTTTTGTAGCAGACAGGTTTATGGCAATATGATAAGGACAGAACAGTTTTGTAAAAACAGTTTCTTTCTAATCTACTAAATTATTTGAAAGAGGCAACATAAATGACAAAGAAAGGTCAGTGAATATAATTTATTCCAATTTTTCAAGGAATTGTGAAAATGCCTTCTTGTAGACTAAAAGATACTTAATTCTCATGGAATAAGAGATAAGGTAAGTAGCCATAGGTAACTTGATACGATTTCACAAATTAATTCATTTGGAATCAATTAATAGTAAGTAAAGATATAGGGCACAGGGTGTCATACTTTAATCTGCAACCTAGAATTAGATATTTTATAAAAATGTGCAAGGAGAGATCGAGGAAGATGGCTCTGTGAGCAAGGGGGCAGAAATCTCCTCCCAAAACCACCTGTATTTGTGAAAATACAACAAATACAACTATTCCTAAAAGAGAGACCAGAAGATACAGTACAACAGCCAGGCTAGAGCTACATCTGCGAAAACTCAGCGCCTCACGAAGTGGGTAAGATACAAAGCTGCGACCCGGTGGGACCCGAGCACTCCCCTACCCCAGCACACCGGTGGGAGGAAAAGAATCAGAGTGGGGAGGGAGTGGAAGCACAAGACTGCTAAATAACCAGCCCTGGTGATCTGCACTGGGAGCACAGACACACATCACATGGTGTACTGGAGATTAGAGAAACGGAAGGGCAGAATCCAAGAAGGAGTCTGCGAGCTGGACCCACAGCTGGCTCCCCTGGGACAAAAGAAAAGCAGGTGCTTTCTTAAAAGTCTTAAAGAGACAAGGGCCCAACAGTGGAACAAAATCGTCCCAGTGAACTCAACCCAGCAGGCTGGGAATTTTGAGGAACTTCGGGCCCCCTAACCGGCTGCCGGGTAAAGCAGCCCCAAAGTCGCTCATGGGGATAAGCAGCCTGCCATTCATTCCCCCCAGCCAGCGCTGCGGCAAATCGCCAAAGCTGCGGAACAGCGGGAGAGTGGCCCCGCCTACAACAACCACACAGAATCTCCTGCCGGCAGGCGCGCGGCTAACCTGGAAGGGCCACAGAACCAGAGCAAGGGCTGAAAGGCACCAAGGGGTGCAGAACGCACCCAGCGTGGCTGCAAACACCCGCAGTGCTCTAGGCTAGCCTGAGGGGGGCCAGTCCATGGCAGTTTAGGGGATAATCCGAGACACTGCCTCCCAGTGTGCAGGTAACCAGCACAGGCTGCAGAGAAGGGCAAGGAAAACAACAAGCAGGAAGAAACTTTGTTCTCCCAGCTGACACACGTGGCACCTGCCTGCGACCACGTCTATGACCATGAAAAGACAGAATAATTTGATCCAGTCAAGACTCACCAAGACAACCCTAGAGAGAGAGCCTGGTGGGATAGATTTAAACAATCTTCCTGAAAAACAATTCACAATAAAAGTCGTAACGATGCTGATGGACCTACAGAGAAATATGCAAGAGCTAAGGGAGGAAGTCAGGTGAGATATTACAGAAATGAAACAGTCGATTGATGGTCTGAAGACCAGACTGGATGAGGTGCAAGAGACTGTTAATGGAATAGAAATCAGAGAACAGGAGTACAGAGAAGCTGAGGCACAGAGAGATAAAAGGATCTCTAGCAATGAAAGAATATTAAGAGAACTGTGTGACCAATCCAAACGGAACAACGTTCGCATTATAGGAGTACCAGAAGAAGTAGAGAAAGAAAAACGGATAGAAAGTGTCTTTGAAGACATAATTGAGGAGAACGTCCCCAAGCTGGGAAAGGAAATCGTTTCTCAGACCATGGAAGCCCATGGATCTCCCAACACAAGGAACCCAAGGACGACAACACCAAGACATATAATAATTAAAATGGCAAAGATCAAAGACAAGGACAGAGTATTAAAGGCAGCCAGAGAGAAAAAAAAGATCACCTACAAAGGAAAACCTATCAGGCTAACATCAGACTTCTGAAAAGAAACCTTACAGGCCAGAAGAGAATGGCATGATATATTTAATGCAATGAAACAGAAGGACTTTGAACCAAGAATACTGTATCCAGCACGATAATCATTTAAATTTGAGGGAGGGATTAAACAATTCCTAGACAAGTGAAAGTTGAGGGAATTTGCCTCCCATAAACCACCTCTACAGGATATCTTAAAGGGACTGCTCTAGATGGAAGCACTCCTAAGGATAAAAAGATGTCACCACAGAAAATAAATTAATAGCAAAGAAAACAGACCATCCAAATACTAACTAAAGGCAAAAAATAAAATCAGCTATCCACAAAAACAGTCAAAGGAATGCCAAAGAGTCAGAATAAAACACCTAATATATAAAGAATGGAGAAGGAAGAATAAGAAGGGAGAGAAATAAAGAATCATCAGACTGTGTATCGAATAGCTTAACAAGAGAGTTAAGTTAGACTGTTAGATAGTAAAGAAGCTTCCCTTGAACCTTTGGTAACCATGAACCTAAGCCTGCAATGGCAGTAAGTACATATCTATCGGTAATCACCCTAAATGTAAATGGATTGAATGCACCAATCAAAAGACACAGAGTAATAGAATGAATAAAAAAGCAAGTCCCATTTATATGCTGCTTACAAGAGACTCACCTCAAACACAAAGATATACACAGACTAAAAGTGAAGGGATGGAAAAAGATATTTCATGCAAACAACAAGGAGTAAAAAGCAGGTGCTGCAGTACTTGTATCAGACAAAAAAGACTTCAAAACAAAGAAAGCAGCAAGAGATAAAGAAGGACATTACATAATGATAAAGGTGTCAGTCCAACAAGAGGATATAACCATTATAAATATATATGCACCCAACACAGGAGCGCTGACATATGTGAAAAAAATACTAACAGAATTAAAGGAGGAAATAGAAAGCAATGCATTCATTTTAGGAGACTTCAGCACACCACTCACTCCAGAGGACAGATCAACCAGACAGAAAATAAGTAAAGACACAGAGGCACTGAACAACACATTAGAACAGATGGACCTAGCAGACATCTGCAGAACTCTACACCCAAAAGCAGCAGGATACACATTCTTCTCAAGTGCACATGGAACATTTTCCAGAATAGACCACATACTAGGCCACAAAAAGAACCTAAGTAAATTCAAAAATGTTGAAATTCTATCAACCAACTTCTCAGATCACAAAGCTATAAAATTAGAAATAAATTGTACAAAGAAAAAAAAAGGTTTACAAACACATGGAGGCTCAACACCATGCTCCTAAATAATCAATGGACCAACGACCAAATTAAAACAGGGATCAAACAATATATGGAGACCAATGACAACAACAGCACAACGCCCCAACTTCTGTGGGACGCAGCAAAGGCAGTTCTAAGAGGAAAGTATATTGCCATCCACGCCTATATATAGAAGGAAGAACAATCCAAAATGAATAGTCTAAAGTCACAATTATGGAAATTGGAAAAAGAAGAACAAATGAGGACAAAAGTCACCAGAAGAAGGGACATAATAAAGATTAGAGAAGAAATAAATAAAATTGGGAAGAAAAAAACAATAGAAAAAATCAGTGAAACCAAGACCTGGTTCTTTGAAAAAATTAACAAAACAGATAAACCCCTAGCCAGACTTATTAAGAGAAAAAGAGAATCTACACACATAAACAGAATCAGAAATGAGAAAGGAAAAAATCACGACAGACCCACAGAAATACCAAGAATTATAAGAGAATACTATGAAAACCTATATGCTAACAAGCTGGAAAACTTCTCAGAAAAATACAACCTTCCAAGACCGACCAAGGAAGAAACAGAAAACCTAAACAGACCATTTACCAGCAACGAAATTGAATCAGTAATCAGAAAACTACCCAAGACAAAACCCCTGGGCCAGATGGATTCACCGCTGAATTTTATCAGACATATAGAGAAGAAATAATACCCATTCTCCTTAAAGTTTTCCAAAAAAATAGAAGAGGAGGGAATACTTCTAAACTCATTCTATGAAGCCAGCATCACTCTAACACTAAAACCAGGTAAAGACCCCACAAAAAAGAAAATTGCAGACCAATATCCCTGATGAATGTAGATGCAAAAATACTCAACAAAATATTAGCAAACCGAATTCAAAAATACATCAAGAGGATCATACACCATGATCAAGTGGGATTCATCCCAGGGATGCAAGGATGGTACAACATTCGAAAATCCATCAACATCATCCACCACATCAACAAAAAGAAGAACAAAAACCACATGATCATCTCCATAGATGCTGAAAAAGCATTTGACAAAATTCAACATCCATTCATGAAAAAAACTTTCAGTAAAATGGGAATAGAGGGTACGTGCCTCAACATAATAAAGGTCATATATGACAAACCCACAGCCAAAATTATACTTAAAAACGAAAAGCTGAAGGCTTTTCATCTAAGATTGGGAACAAGATAGGGATGCGCACTCTCCCCACTGTTATTCAACATAGTACTGGAGGTCCTAGTCACAGCAATCAGACAAAACAAAGAAATACAAGGCATCCAGATCGGTAATGAAGAAGTCAAATTGTCACTATTTGCAGATGACATGATATTGTACACAAATAACCCTAAGGACTCCAATCCAAAACTACTAGAACTAATATCTGAATTCAGCAAAGGTGCAGGATACAAAATTAACACACAGAAATCTGTTGCTTTCCTATACACTAACAATGAGCTAACAGAAAGAGAAATTAAGAAAACACTTCCATTCACAATTGCATCAAAAAGAATAGAATACCTAGGAATAAACCTAACAAAGGAAGTAAAAGACCTATACTCTGAAAACTACAAGACACTCCTAAGAGAAATTAAAGAGGACACTCATAAATGGAAATTCTTCCCATGCTCTTAGCTAGGAAGAATAAATATTGTCAAAATGGCTGTACTACCTAAAGCAATCTACAGATTCAATGCAATCCCTATCAAAAGACCAACAGCATTCTTCAATGAACTGGAACAAATAATTCTAAAATTCATATCGAACCACTGAAGACCCCAAATAGCCAAAGCAATCCTGAGAAGGAAGAATAAAACGGGGAATTACGGTCCCAGACTTCAAGCTCTACTACAAAGCCATAGTAATCAAGACAATTTGGTATTGGCCCAAGAACAGACCCACAGACCAGGGGAACAGAATAGAAAGTCCAGACATTAACCCAAAAATATACAGTCAATTAATATATGACAAAGGAGCCATCGATGTACAATGTGGAAACGACAGCCTCTTCAACAGCTGGTGTTTGCAAAAGTGGACCGCTACATGTAAGAGAATGAAACTGGTTACTGTCTAACTCTATACACAAAAGTAAACTCAAAATGGATCAAAGACCTGGATGTAAGTCATGAAACCATGAAACTCTTAGAAAAAAACATAGGCAAAAATCTCTTGGACATAAACATGTGCAACTTCTTCACGGACATATCTCCCCGGGCAAGGGAAACAAAAGCAAAAATGAACAAGTGGGACCATATCAAGCTGAAAAGCTTCTGTATGGCAAAGGACACCATCAGTAGAACAAAAAGACATCCTACAGTATGGAAGAATATATTCATAAATGACATCTGATAAGGGGTTGACATCCAAAATATATAAAGAACTCACGCACCTCAACAAACAAAAAGCAAATAATCCAATTAAGAAATGGGCAGAGGACATGAATAGACACTTCTCCAAAGAAGAAATTTAGATGGCCAACAGGCACATGAAAAGATGCTCCACATTGCTAATCATCATAGAAATGCAGATTAAAACCACAATGAGATATCGCCTCACACCAGTAAGGATGGCCAAGATCCAAAACACAAACAACAACAAATGTTGGTGAGGATGTGGAGAAAGGGGAACCCTCCTACACTGCTGGGGGAATGCAAATTACTTCATCCATTGTGGATAGCATTATGGTGGTTCCTCAAAAAAACTCAAAATATTAATACCATTTGACCCAGGAATTCCACTCCTAGGAATTTACCTTAAGACAACAGGATCTCAGTTTCAACAAGACATATGCACCCCTATGTTTATCGCAGCATTATTTACAATAGCCAAGATACGGAAGCAACCTAAGTGTCCATCAGTAGATGAATGGATAAAGAAGATGTGGTACATATACACAATGGAATATTATTCAGCCATAAGAAGAAAATAAATCCAGAAATTTGCAACAGCATGGATGTAGCTAGAGGGTATTATGCTCAGTGAAATAAGCCAAGCAGAAAAAGACAAGTATCAAATGATTTCCCTCGTATGTGGTGTATAAGAACAAAGAAAAAAAAAACTGAAGGAACAAAACAGCAGCAGACTCACAGAACCCAAGAATGGAGTAACAGTTACTAAAGGGAAAGGGACTGGGGAGAATCGGTGGGAAGGGAGGGACAAGTGGGAAAAGGGGGCATTAAAATTAGCAGATATAATGTAGGGGGGGCACGGGGAGGGCTGTACAACTCAGAGAAGACAAGTAGTGATTCTATAGCATTTCACTACACTGATGGACAGTGACTGTAATGGGGTATATGGGGGGGGGTATGTGATGATATGCGGCATCTAGTAACCATAATGTTGCACATGTAATTGTAGATTAATGAAACCAAAATGAAATAAAAACATGCTAATCTTGACCAAGGAAAGTCTAGAAAAATTAAACATTGAATGAGACCTAATGAACTTCATGATTGGACAACATTTTTGTAAGAAACATGAGCACACTTGCTTGGATTACTCTCAGGTGGCTCTCTGCATGTAGCTGGTGTTTTCTAGACCAACTGTGAACTAGAGTCTCAATATTTCTCTTCCTTTAGTAGCCCTGCAATAATTATTGGCTCTCACACTTCACCCTACAGTACTCCGGAGGCATGGGAGCATCTCACTGAGTGTCCCCAAACACATTTTCTACTGCATGGCATCAGCCCTTTCTGCCCTCTCCTGCTGCTTTTGACTGCTTTCTGTCTGTAAGAAGGGTGCCAAAACCACAGAAGTCATCGCTGTCTCAGGTATGCCATGGACTGCAACTTATTGTGATTCAGACTTTCTCTCATGTTGTCTTTGTTCCCTGGTTCCTATAAACAAGAAGTCCTGTGCTCACAGGGTCCTAAGAGGTTTCAGAGAGTTGCCTCTTTTATATGTTTCTTTTCAACGTCTGATACTCATCATTGGAAAGTGCTAGGCAGAAGCAAGGCCCTGGGACACACTCTCACCATTAGCTTCCCTTTCACACTGGTACTGTGCCCTTCACTCTCACCTCCATCAGGATGAACACTCCTCAGAGCCCTGAAAAGACACCCTGCAGGTCTTCTGTCTAAATATTGTGGACCTGAATCTCAGGGTGCATGCAGCTTGGGTTAAGTGGAGCTTTTCTATTACACAGCCACTACTTCCTTGAATGCAGTCTGTGCACAGCGTAAATGGTGAATTGTGGCAACTCTGCAAAAATCCCCATTAGCACCATCAGCCGTGGAAGGCCGGCCCTAATATAGCAGGGCCTCCACCAGCAGGGCGCTTTACTCTCCCTAAACTTCTGTAGCCCTCCTTCTAGAGAGAGTGCCAGCAGCAATGGATTTCTTGTGGTTTTTTTTTTGAAGAATTTCATGTTTTACACCAATTATGATGGTACAAACTAAGGAAAAGTAAGCACTTACCAGTACATAGTTTAGAACCTAGATTATTGCAGTTGAAAAATCAATTTTTGTGGTAACCCTTCTATCCTTATTTCTAGGCCCAACCATTATTATTTTCCTTTAATGTTTGGAGAAATCTATTAATTTTTCTAAATATAGTTTATTTTTCTTGAGGGATTGAGATACTACTTACTCACTTTCCTTGGGTCCCTGAATATCCCTTTGATTTTTTTTTTTTTGACTTGGGTTAGAATTCTGTCACCTCTCCCAGAGGAGCCAGAAAAGCATCTTTTATTTATCTATTAAAAATTAACCCTTAACAATTATACACAGTTGGTTAGCACAAATTAGTAACATGTTACTGAAGCCGAGGACCTGCAGTGGGGAATCCTGTGGCACGACAATGTTGTCATCCCTATTTTCAAATGGAGAAACTGAGGCACTGAGTGGGGCATAGTTGTGAGGGTTGTGACCATGCCAGGAACGTGTGACCTCAACCTCTGGCTTCCTTACTGTTAATGGCACCTCCACCCTGAGTCTTTTTTCTTTCCCTCACTGCCCCCCATCTCCTCTTACACCATTACTCTTCTACCCCTACCACTTGATAACCACTGGAAGAGCAGAAATGCTCACCCAGTAGCAACAATAGAAAATTTGTTAGGTGGAATAAAATAATGTAGACACAGATGAGATGCTGCATACATGGGTGAATATTGGGATAATTGGACTTAATATTTTTCAGATAGAAGAGACTGAAAAATAATTCCTAAGATGCCCTGAAAACCTTGGGCTCATTTCCTGAAACAGTAAAAAGGAGATGTCTAGAAACAGAGACCTTTTTAAGCCCTAAGAATGGAGCTTGGCAAGGAACTCAGCCTTAGTTGGACCTAATAATCTGAAAGAAAAACAGGACCTGAAAGAAGCACAACAACAAAACGTCAAGTTCACTTCTAAGACTACAAAACAATAAAGCCACGCAGTACCACAGGGAGGAAGAGAGTCACATCCTTTCAATTACTTGCGTCCTCCTCCTCTGAGTTGTGCTTATTCTTCTAAAAAATGAAACCTCTTCCTGAGAATTGCTTTGTTGGTATTGTTGCTTTTCTCAGATCTATAAAATGTTTAAAGAATGCATTCCCATATTTTAGATAAATATTTCAAGCAGGTTTTACCTCTGCCTGCATTGGACATAAATTTGCTCTAATTAGTGTTTTGTTGGTGCTAGTGATTTACATGCTTGGCTTTGACGAACAAAAAAAAAAGAATGTATATGTGCTTATGTGTTTTTATTTTCTCCAACACACTCTGATATTATCTGACCATTTTCTAATTGAAAACATCGGCATCAAAAATACGGAGTCATGGTTGTATGTATGTATGTATAAACACCAGAGTGTCAGGATGCCAGTTAAGCAGGAGAAGGGTGCAGTGGTCAAAGACACAGCTCTGAAATTAGGCTCTAAAACTAGCCATGACCCTGGACAAGTCATTCTTTTGGAGCCTCAGTTTCCTCATCTTTGAAGTGGGAATTAAGCAAGATACTATATTTAAACTGCTTAGCATGGTGTCCAGCTTGAAATACGTGTGTTAAGAAATAGTAGTTAAGGACATAGTCTCTGGACTCAGGCATCCTCGGTTCAAATCCCAACTCAACTACTTGTCAATTGGGCAAGTTAGTTCTCAGTGCCTCTGTTCCTTCATCTTAAAATGAGAAAAACCAGAGTGCCTATCTCATAGGGTTGTTGTGAAGATTTAAACAGTTAAAATATGTAAACCCCTTAGAAAAGCGGCACAGAGTAAGTGTTCAATAAACATTATTATTACTATTCTAAAATTGTGCTATTCAATCTGGTAGCCACACGTGGCTACTGAGCATTTGAAATGTACTTTGGTCTAGTTATGATGTGCTCTTAGTGTAAAATACACCTTGAATTTCAAAGAGTTAGTATTAAAAAATAATGTAAAATATCTCATTTTATATTACATGGTGAAGTGATACATTATATTGAGTAAAGTAAGTTATTAAAATGAATTTTGTTTTTTTACTTTTTTAATGTGGCTGCTAGAAAACTTAAAAATACATGTGTGAATTGCATTATTTTGCATTTGACAGAGCTATTCTAGAATATAGAGATTTTAAAGCAAGAAGTTTATCAAAAAGAACTTTATCTTTTGGTTTTGTTCAAAATATGTTATAGTTCTGTATGTTTTTCATCATAAGCACAGAAATATTGGGAAAAGCCAGGGAATGACAAAGGACTAAGAGAAGCCAGTAGAACTGCCAAAGTAGTTGCTATGATTTTAGGTTGCATTAGTATTTCCAGGAGCAATGCTTCTTTCTACTCTGGAGTGTTTTGTCAAATTTTGGGATTACATTGTAAGAGAGACATAGGCAATTGAGAGTGTATCCTTGGGAAGGCTCCTAGGAAGGTGAGGGGTTCTCATCACCATGCCATGGAAGGGAGAACTATGGTGGGTAAGGATGTGGACATACTCAGCTAAGTGAGAAGACTTCAGAGGCATGGTAGCTGTTATCAAATACCAGGAATGTGGATTTGCCATGTGGAAATGCAATTCACCCAACGGGCTCAATTAGGTCCAAGTTACAGGAAAGATGATTTACAGCCTTAAGATAGGGAACAGTTTTAACAGTTCGAGTTGTCCAAAAATGGAATGAGCTCTCTTATAGAATATTCAAGTCTTTGTCACCAGAAATTTAAGCCAAAAATTATAGAGAGGGTTTATATATCAGGTAGATAGAAGACCACCAAAAGTTATAAAACCCTGAGGTTCAATGATTAGGGCTTTACTACTAAAGCTGGTAAAGAGCTGTCAATTCATGCAGTGTGACTAGAGTAACTAGAGTTCTATGATTTTATTTAGGTTTTTGCTTGTTTGTTTAGAAGATACAGAAATTCACTGGTGTTAGCTCTAGAAAACAGGGGTTATTGTAGGGACCTGAATGGTAGGCAGGAATCTCACAAGAACATGGGGAGAGGCATAGTGGTAACAGCAGATTTGATGGAAACATTAACAGTAACTAAGGCAGCATTTGCTATCTTCCTCTCAGAGGAAGATCTCTTTCTTCTTCATGATATCTCTGCTTTTCTTGGCATCCTCCCTCCATTCTATTCTTGAAACTGACTGGTTTCATGTAACTGTAACTCATGGACCATTTCTGCTCATTAATAATTTCAGCTTGTTTTCCAAGTCTCCTTTAGCCGTGAATCTACTCCATGACCTTACCTCTTGAGTTACCCCACGGAAATGTTTCAGTCTTTCATTTTCCCAGCTCCAGTCTTATGAGAAGAATGATTGGGTCAGCTTTTCTTTTCAAGCCATATCACTGGGTACAGTATGGAAGGACTTACCTTGGGTCAGACGGCCTCTACTGTTCCAAATAGTTGGGTCTGAGCAACTTTACTTATGTGGGAGGGGGAAGTTTGCACTAGAAGCAGATGTGGGTGGGCAGGAAGTCATCAGTATTTCCAGTATCTTCACTGTAAGATAGAGGTCATGGAGTTTATACCCAGAAATTTAATACCTAGGAATCCATTTAAGTTTATTTTGTGTATTAGGAAAAGAGAACCTATTCAAAAGGTTCTGGTTTGAGATTCATGATAGAAATAATAATTTTATTCTAAGATGTGTTGTAGGTCCTTGCTGTTCAAAGTGTGATCCGTGGACCAACATCATCAATATCACTTAGGGGCCTGTTAGAAATCAGAAAGTCTGGCCTCACCCTAGACCACTAAATTAGATTCTACATTTTAATAAGATTCCTAGGTGACTGTATTCACATTAAAGTTTGAGAAGTGTGGCTCTAGGATGATTTGTTTTAGGCCTTCTAAATTGCCAAAGGCTTTTTACTAGGAATATTCCTGTAGTGTGCTGGAGCTACATGAGAACCAAGTGCTAAGTTGTGAGAATTTTGTGAGTTGCTTGATTTATGTTTGGTAGCTTGAAATCAGCCATTGTGGGAATATTTACACCATGGAGATTGGCAAATACTACAGATTAGTTCTTTTTGTACTGGAGAGCCAGTTGTTAAACTTTTACCAGCATCTCACTGGACAGTTCTAAATTTCCTAATTCAATCTGGAATCAAAATAGTCTCCCAGGGGTTGATGGACAGAGAAGTCCCAATATACGGAAGGCAAGACAAAATGAATTCCAGTTCCCCACCAAACTTTCAACCTTACGACCAGGAAATCATTATTCCAGATAGTCATTTCTTTATGAAAAAATAATCTGAGTCTGAAGTAAGCACAAAGAAGGAAGGGAAGCTAGGAGTTGGTAATACTTAAAACCCTGATAGGCAGATATGCAGACACTGTAAATTCTCCTAGCTGA